>JAQGAZ010000017.1:0-165522 GCA_034692225.1 Polydesmus complanatus
TTTGAGATTTTCCATGACTTTTCCAGGAATTTCCCTGACGGTCTCAAATTCCCTGACATTCCAGGATTTTCAAGGTTGTGGGAACCCTGATCTAACCTATTATAGACCTAGTTCCCACGAATAATCAAATTTACGTTAATAATAAACATTTTACGTAATCATACACTTTAAATTAATTGAAATAAATAATTCAAATTAGATTTAAATAATAAAAAAAAATGTAGTCTTACCTTATCTACATAAAAGTTTCCATATTCAAATATTATAAAATTGTCAAACTTCATACATTAATTGGTACGAGAGGTTCGACGTCCAAACTTTCTTCGTCTTTTTCCATAAAGACATCGCTGGAGTTTAAAACAACTGCTGACCTAAACGCGGCAGACGTTGTGGGTGTAATAGTTTTATATAAAATAGATGTAAAGTCTCTTCGCCTATAAAAAAGAACATAGGCATAACGAGAAACAATCTCGGATTCTTGAATAAGGTTAACCCGACGATCATCAAATAATCTCCACCCTAAAAAAAATTATAATTAATTTTCTCGAAAGTTAAAATTTGAGATATGTAACATACCTATTTCAGTATCGTTTGAATCTTTGGCAAACAGTCTTGCCGTGGTTGTATAGTGGCCACTGACAATACTTCCGGAATGCCTAATAACGGCATATAAATCATAAATGGGCGGAGGTTCGGGTTTTTCATCGGGAAGCAAAGCACAACAATAAGGCGTCAAGTCCAAACCTCTAGATATTTTCAAATTAATTCAATTTCATTTACCGATACGTTATAAAAAATATGTTTAAATTTGATTTTTAACCTAATGGGATATTTAATCATTTTGTCGATTTTCTCTCTCCAAATGGCGTTCTTAAACAAAAACCGTTTAAGTTGTATGATTAGCGTATGTGGCGCCCGACGAATGGACATCTGCTTAGTCGCCTGCCGATTTCGTTGACATTTTGAACAATACCACGCCTCTTCTGGCGATAAAGTCTCGGAAGCACAGAATAAATTCAAGCACTGATCCAACGTTGTGTTATTTAAAGCTTTGGTAAATCACAAAATTTATATTTAAAATTAACTATTTGAAAAAGTTTCACAATTAAAATGTACCATCACTGCGTTCCGTTTCAGTTTGAAGACATTCAGTTTCCTAAAAAACACATTTTACCATTTATAAAATGTAAATTTAAAAAAAAAAAATGACAAACCAAAGGCTTAGGTTCCACAAGAACATGTTTTTTCACACGTTCGTCATTTCTCCAGTCGATTGCTAGATGAGGTGTTGCTGAAACATCTAAAATTCCTTCTTCTAAAAAAAAGTATTCGTGACAGTGTAGTTGTTAATTTAATAACAACGTGCGTAATTATACTACTGTATTTACTTTTATCTTCTAAACACTGTCCTTTTGGTAAAGGCAAAGTTTTTCCGGATTGATTGACTGGTGTTATATCAAACGGTGGCTGTTGCTCAAATTTAAAGCCAGTTATATTTTGAGAATCAGGAGTTAAGCAAATATCTAAATCTTCTTCGCTTATAGTAGCCGTCAGTGGGGTATGATCAGTTGATTGAAGTGAAACTTTCAACGGTGGTTTAAAAATATTTACAGAATACCTCGCATAGCCTTCCATTATTTCGCATAACTTCGAGTAAGTGCACTGACTTTTAGGTATTGTAATAAGAAACGGGGAAGCTATCAATTCTGGAGTTGAATTACAATTAGATCGATGTATAGACCAATGATCTTTTTGACACGTCCTTAAATAAAAAAATTAATTAAATCTTAAAAGAAAAAAATAATATAACCAATTCTTACTCATTGCAATAGCAAACTTTATAGCACTTTGTACAACGTTTTAATTTTGTTGCTCCCACATCTGGTTCCCGATTACATTTTGAACATTTTTTTGGGTGACTCGGCATTAACAACCGCTAAAATGAAAACATTTATTTTTTAAATTTTTAAATAAATTTCTTTTTCAAATTGATAAAATTTTACCTGCACCACAGTCACTTCAACTACTGGTTCGCCAGCCTCAAGTTCAGAGTAAGTTTCGAATCTTTAATTAATCTCGATTAAAATTAATTTTGAATAAAATTCTGTAAACTATAATTACGCAAATATTATGTCACTAGATGCCAATGATTCCAGGCTTTGTCCTTTTCCGATAAATCGATGAATTTTACTTCTGTATACTTCAAATACTGTCAACTACATAACCAAATTACCAAAATTTAACGTATTTTTCCATTGTACATGTAAATTGAAAAAAAAATACCTTTGAAAATGCGACATTAAACTTTTTAGAAATAGTGTCCTTTATTTCTTCAACTTTAGCGTCCTGACTTAACCTCACATAATACTAAAAAATAAAAATTATTCTTCAATTCATTAATATTAGAAATCATATCTTACTTTGACTGGTTTCCGATTATAATCGAGTGAAAAAAATACAATTGGAATCAATCGCACTTTTTTTGGAAGAGGCACACTCAAATACAAAAAAGGATCAAACGTAATTGAAACCTAAAAAAAAAATTATTTCTTATCAAAAGTAAATAAAAAAATAAATTAAAAATCTCACTTTATTGCAAACTGGGCAAACGAGTTTTGATCGATATTGTCCTTGAAAAAGATCCCCAATAATGGAATCATTTTTAGATTTATAATTGGCCCAAGAAGTATTCGCTACAACCTGAATGTAAAAACCTAAATTAAAAATTTATAAATAAAAATATTAATAACAAAAAAAAAACCTCTGCATCTTTATTCTCGTCAACAATTTTCTTTGGAGCACTTCGAACTCTGTTTAAATCCTAAAAATCATTTAAATTTATAGTACCGATACATGTGGTACTAGTAAAGTAAGAGAAAAAAATACCTCATGCAATCCGTCAACTAAAAATGTCATTAGTTCTTGAGCATCGTGCTGTGCGTACCCGTAAAATTGATTAGATCGCCTTGATATTACATCCTAAAATTAATTGATATCTTAAAGTTTAAAATTAAAGTTGTTTTTTTTAATTAACATTAACTTGCTTTAAGAAATGTAGCGTCAACAGATTTAAACTTTGCATTCCATAGCTTTTGGCAAACTTTAGAAAATGTAATCGCCAAATCTCCTCCAGTTCCAAGAGGATTTTCTTTATTAATATCACAATCAAAATTTGAATCTGCAGCAAATAAAAAAATATATATATTTTAAAATGCAAGCTCAGATTAGCAAATTTATTATAAATAAAACCTAAAAAATAATCTCTAAACTCTCTAGTGTTCACCAAACTTTGCAAGACGCTGTTCATATAACACGTATTTCCTAAATTCTCAAGACCTGCAAAACCCCGACCTCTAGTATCAGCATTACTAAAAGAAGAATTTGTCATTGGATTCACAAAACATGTCGGTTTTTTATCCTAAAGCAAAAAATAATAATCAATTCAATTAATAACAATAATTTGAATTAAATTGCAGCCTTCTTACGTTCAATCCTTTTGAAGCAGTAGACAATTTTGGGAGAGAATTTAACATTGTTAAATGATTATTTGAAGAAGACTCAACTTTTTCAACTATAAAATTTCACTAATATTAAATACTGCACTGTGATGCATTTAATTATATATTAAAAATAAAAGATTAATAATTATTAAAACTTACGTGGTTCTGATTTCTCAAACAAAATGTTAACCGAGCATTGGTCTACAGTTACTAAAATATTTTCTTTAACATTTGAGGGTAGTTTATGCTTCCACACAAAGTTAGAACTTTCATTAGCTCCTAAATAAGTTGATAGTAAATTTTCATCCCTGATTGATAATATAACAAACAAAAAAATTAAATCCAATTTGATTTAGAAAATGTTTTTAACAAAAAAAGAAAAACTAACCTTGATTTAAAAGTTAAAGATAAAATACAGTCGGAACTGACGCTGGGAATAACAGAACTGTCGTCAACATCTTTCAATAACAAACTTAAACCAAATCTTTTATCATCCTTTAAAAACAAGGATTAAAATTAAAAACGAACAAATTTATAATTGGTAAAACAACGTGAGAGATATAAAATTATAATAATAACCTTGTTTAAGATAACAGACTTAACATTAGTAATTTCAATAGTTAAATTTTCTTCAATTTTTTCCTCCATGTTGATAATCCTTACGTCTTAATCTAAAAAATAAAAAAAAAATTGTTTTTGAAGGAAAATTCCGTAGAATTACATAATCAGTTTTTAGAACTGTTGCATTTCAACATTCTATGATTTATTAGACAATAGAACTGTATTTACTTTATATGAAGGCAATCACTTTTAAATTATCGCGCAATTTCAGTATTTCTAAAATGTCATCATTTAATAATGTTCTTAAAACGAATAAAACTCTAAATTTTAAAATTAATAATAATGAGGTCGTTCACTTACGAATACAATGGATAATAGTATTTGACCAAATTTTGCAAGTTTTCATCAATATAATAATTAATGCCGTAACGCGTTATCAAAACTATCTAAACCCTTTCCAAAATAAATTGTTAAAAGTTTTACTTTTATTATTTTTATGTGTAAAAAAATTAAAATACAGACCAACACAACAAAACAAAATCCACCCTTCTTCGAACGTACATCTTCCAGTCTCCACCCCCGATTTGATGACGTCAAGACTAAAGCATGTCAAACTTCCAAAATTGTAAAAATTACGCAAAATGTATCGCACATGATACCGCAGAAAATCCTTTGACCTACCATAATTATTTATGACCATTCTGTGCCGCCATTGCTAGAAATTAAATAAAATTTTGTGTAATAAGCGTTGCTTGTGTTCTAAATTCAAATTAACGCGCAAATAAAATTTAAAAACTAAATATTAATAAAACAATATGGAGTTTGCAGTGCTACCGGTAGTATAAATGCTTGCAGAAACATAGGAGCACCGGGACTAGAAATCGTTATTGATTTGTCACATTTTTCATAGCCAAAAATCACTTGAAATTGCTAACTTTTTTTAAAAAAAAATTTAAAGACTTTACATTCAACTTTAGTTAATAATAATAACTACAACTTGAAGCATTGATAAAAATGGAAATTGAGAATAGCGCAGGTAAAAATTGACGTACTATTACATGTAATAGCAATTTTTAGTAAAGATAAGTTTTGTTAGAATTGGATTGTGAAAATGATGCCACACCGTCAGTTCGATCTCATCCGAAAACAGTTCGTAAAAATATTTCTTTAAAGTTGAAGCCTAAAACCAAGACCGCCAGAAGCAGAGGTCGCAACTCAAAGACGTCGAGAAAGGCCAGCGTTGTAGATCTTCCTGAAACTCAGGAAGACGCTCAACCCGAAATAGCCAAATTGGAAGGAGAAAAACCAGCAGAGCCAATGGAGAAGGATAAACCTACTTGTATTAATTTCTACTTATTCTGTAACCAAAAAATGTACGAATTACATTTTACTGTTTTAGTTGACATGGAACAAGATATATTCAAGTTGGAGGCTCCCACGTTTACAACAATCGATCGAGGCCCACCAGAACCTATCCATAATAATTCCAAATTACGATGGGATCACAAGGTACAAGTTCATTTAAATGATATAATCAGTGGATTATAAATTAGAGATGCTAATTTTTTTTTTTTTTTTTAACGTGAAGGTGTCTCTAATGGGAACTAAAGTTTTGAATCCAGCCATACACGTTTGCACCATTTGTTCATTGCCAATTTTACTATATGGCAGAATGGTAATTAAGCTTTCGTAATACTTCGAGATTTCGAATAAATAACGATCGAAATTTCAAAAGTTTACTAAGTTAAAGCGTTCTTTTATAAATTCAACATTGTACAAGTTAGTACACTGTTAGTAAACTGTTTGTTTGAAATGCTAAGATTAAAAAAAAACAGTACAGTGCATAATAATATAATTATACATATATTTTTTGTAGATTCCGTGCAAGCATGTTTTTTGCTTTGAGTGCTCTGTGAAATCCGAGAAAATCTGCCCTCGTTGTCACGAAAAAGTTTCCCGTGTGGAGCATACCGGTTTGGGAACCATTCATATTTGCGTATTTGGAGGCACGAAGCGCAACGGCAGTGACGGTTGTAACCGTACCTATCTCTCTCATCGGGATTTACAGGCTCACATCAACCATCGCCATCTGAGGCAACCCGTGACCACTGCAGCCGCGTCTTCCAATACGTCTGTTTCCACTACTAATGCGTCTTCTTCGAACAAAGGAAGTGGTGAAGGAAGTCGCGGCGTTTCGCACGCCCATCATCATCACGGTTCAGCAAACTCCGCTTTAGATTATCGAACTCGAAGTCACAGTCGTAATCACGGTTCGGAGTCCAACTATAGATCGCCGCAAATAACGATGAATGCTTATTCGGGCGATGTTCAACACGGCTACGATCAACGAACGAATCAACTAATAGCTGTGGCTGGTTCTGCATCGCAGCAAACGGTGTTGACGCCCTATTCGTTGGCCGTTGTTCCCACAGCTGTGGCTTTGCAACAGCAAGTGGTAGCGGCGGCTACCGTGGCGAATGTGAGCGGAGTTCAGGGACTTACCTACACCACTGCTATTCCGATTATGAGTGTACAAAGTGCATCTCAGGCTCGCACTAATCTCATCACCGTTCCCATTCACGATGATTCCAACGCTAATGTATCTGCCGAGTATTTATACCAACAACAGCAGCAACAACATCAACAAGCGTTTCAAATGCAGCAAATTGTTGGTCCGCCCTATACGGCACCACCGCCTACTGTTTCTTATCAAACAGGCGCCACATATGTTGGAACACCTCAAGCTCAGGTAACGTCATTTCCACCGCCTCCCTATCCTCCACCACCGATCTATCAACCGGCTCAACTTCCACCGCCTCCTCCACCCGCTCACATGCACCCGCAGCCAAGATATTCTTCCGGACCCATCACACTAAGACCGCGCTTTGGAACTCCTCCTCCGGCACATTATGAGGATCATACACATTTAGCAAGCATGCAATATGCCTCGAACTTATGGAATCAACAGCAGCAGCAAGCTCAACAACCACAAACACAGTCGAGAAGCAACGGACCTCCTTCTCTTATTCAACAGCAACAGCGATTCTATTAATTTGTTTTAATTCAACCTTTTATTACAGCGATTGGGCGGAGTTTGATGCATTTTTTGCTTATTCCAGCGGCGTGACCTTTAATTAAAAAAAAAATGGTGTTAAAAGTTGATCAATTAAACTGATTTTGTTTTATATATTTACATGTGTCGACTACGTCCGTAACATTTTTATACGAGCTTGGAGCTTCTTCCATAACTAATTTAGGTGATGCTACTCGAATTGAGATTCCCTTTTTCTTTAATTCGTCTAATACTTCTGTATAGTCTAGATTTCTTCTAGATTTAGCGCGTGATAGAGCTCTACCCTGAAATGTTTTATAAATTGTTTAAAAAATTCATTTTAAAAACTGTGGTGGGATGCTAGAACTTACTGCCCCATGACACGTCGATCCAAAGGTTTCGTGCATTCCTTGCTCGGTACCAGTTAGGACGTAACTACAAGTACCCATAGTACCTCCAATTAATACAGGCTGTCCAGTCAACTATAATTTTACAAAATAAATAGTAAAATAATAGTTGTTAATGATACCGTCAGTGTTTAATAAAAGTACGTTGGTTAAAAACGTGCGTGTTTAAATCACTCAAAAGTCAATAAAAAAATATGTTCTCAAACGTTTTTAGAAAAGAAAATGCATATCCTAATTAATATGTTAAAATTTAATTAAGAATTAATATTTGGTGGGCATATTTTTTTTATATTTGTATGTTATTTTTAAGTAGAAATTCAAGCAAGTACATACTTGATAATCGACTGGTATCAGTGGGTGATGAGGTGGAAAAGCCCTAGTTGATCCTTTTCGATGGACTAGAAGAGTTTTTTCTTTGCCGTCTAGAATGTGCGTTTCCATCTTTGCAATATTGTGAGATACGTCGTAGATTACGTGCATATCTAAATCATCCGGAGTTGTCTTGAAAGCTTTAGCGAATGCCTATAACCATATTAAATCAGGGGAAAAAATTCGAGAAAAATTAAATTAGGATTGTACGAGTAAAATCGAACCTGTCGGCAGAGAAAGGTCATACTAGCGCGATTAACCCACGCAAAATTCGCAGCGGCTGACATGCCTTTAAGATAATCTTGACCTTCAGTTGATCGAATTCTAGCACATGCCAATTGCCGATCATTTACTTCGATGTTATCCCGTTTCATGGCCTTCTCCATTGCCGTAAGAGCGTCTAAAATCGATTAGATTCATTAACTTAAAAATAAAACCCAAACAGAAAAATATATTTGTATTAACCAGTGGCTACTTGATGTCCGAACCCCCGGCTTCCACTGTGAATCATTACACACACTTGTCCTTTGCATTCTATTCCCATTTTAGAAGCCGCCCATGAATCAAATATTTCGTCTACAATTTGAATTTCCGCATAGTGATTTCCTGCCCCCAAAGTACCGAGCTACGTAGGTAGAATTTTTTTTTTTTTAAATATACAAATCAATATTATTTAAATTATGATTTTATTTTGACGCGTACCTGAGGTAAACCTCGCTTTTTGGCTTTTAAGCTGACTTTACTAGGATCCGCGTTTAACATTCGACCATATTCTTCGCAATGTTCTTTATCTTCAGCCCAAGCGTAACCTTCCCTCACAGACCAATCAATTCCCATTTCCAATGCTTCTTCCAAATCGTTGGCGTTCATGGGAATAATTCCTTTTGATCCTACACCTACCGGAATGTGATCAAACATACTTTGTGTGATCTCCTCTTTAATTGGTTGAATATCTTTTTCCATTAAATTGGTACGAAGTAATCGAACTCCACAATTAATATCAAAGCCTACTCCACCTAAATTAATTTAGTTCATTTATGAGTACATGTCAATAAAACAAATACAAAAATAAAAAATTTAATAAATACCAGGAGAAACAATCGCAGAAGGATCGTCCATATCGAAAGCAGCCATGTTTCCTAAATTCAAAAGCAAAAATTAAAAAAAAAAGGTCTGCATTTGTTTGATAAAATATAAACTACCGATGGCAAAACCATATCCCGAATGAACATCCGGCAGCCCGACCGAACGCTATAGGAAATTATTATCCAATGCAATTAATCAATACTCATGTATTTTAAATTATTTTTAACAATTTATGAGTAGCATACTCCGACTATGCCGGGAAGTGCCGCAACATTAGCAATTTGTTTCATTCCAGGAAGAAAACCACCGATTGCTCCAGGACGGCACGCGTTTCGTAGCTCCTCGAACATCAACTTCTCCAGCTGATTGTTCACATAAAAAACACCTTCCACCTAAAAAAAAGTATCAGTATTTCTTTATTGACATGTTGTGTACTGGTAATTTTATAAACGTACCTTCATGTTATTTACAAAACCTTTCTTAATTCGCCATGAACAAGGAGAAATTCGTTCTAAATAATTTAATTCGTCCTCGTACTTTCTAACGCCCGCCATGTCGTTATTCTTGTTGACTGGTGCACTCTTCTAAACTGTTGTACGAAAAAAATACAGTACAGTGTACATATACTTAAAAAATCTAAAAGCAAAAAATAAGTTTATAATCCAAAGATTGCTTTAAAATTATGAAATAAATACACGTTCTCTTGCAATCACATCCTTTCACCACGATGAGCAATCAGCCGGTACTGTTGCCGTAGTAAAATCAAAACAAATGCAGAGTCCTCTGGTGTCACCTATAAAAAACTTCAAAATAAAAAACTGAAAAACTTCAAAATAAAAAATTTTTATTAAAAATTGGAAACAAAATAATTATTATGATTTAGCTATCATAATAATTCCAATACGCAAGATTTATTTAAAAACAAATTTAATTATAATTATGTACATAATAATTATGATCTTCTAATACTTAAAAAAAGTTAATAATAAATATTTTATCACCTTTATTAAAGCAAAAGTTAATGAGCCATATTATTTAATATTTAAAGAAACCAATGATATTGCAATGCAATATTACTTAATACGTGCATAAATAAGTACTATTAAATGCTTTGTACAAGTTAATAACCATGGTTTATAGGTTTCCTTGGCCCACAAGTATTATTTTTGAATATTAAGCTAGAATTACAAAATTCTGATAAACAATGTATATGTAGTATTATTCTCATTCAAATGAAACTGCATTAATTTTATTGGTAATTGCTATATAAGAAGAGATGCAAAATATAAAAAACAAAAACAAAGCGCGATGGAGAATTGGCGGTGGCCGCCACACACACTGCCAATTTCTCTCATTCTTTTAACTATTATAAGTCAACATTGCAGTCAACAAAGATCTCTAACGGAATTTAGATCTCATCTGATTATAAGTAGGTAAAGTTTAAATATATGATTTTTAAATATAATTTGTTAAACATACGAATTGGGTTTAGAAAGAGCGGATCGACCAGGATACTGTCCAAAAAAAGTTATCTGTCCAAGAGTGGGCTCATTCCGTTGCTCGAATGATTTAGAGTGCACTTATCCTTACATTTGCTGCAGCGCTCATCCCGAAACTCAAGGCGTTGAACAATGTTGCCAAGTGCCACAGTATAAAAAACCTAGAAAGCCAACCAAGAAACCCAATAAAAAAAAAACGACAAAGAAGAAAACAACAAAAAAGAAAAAAAATACAACGAAAAAGAAAACTACAAAAAAGAAGAAAAATACTACCAAGAAGAAAAAGAAAACGACGAAGAAAACCACCAAAAAGAAAAAGAAAACTACGAAAAAAACTACCAAGAAGAAAAAGAAAACGACCAAGAAAACTACAAAAAAGAAGAAAAATACTACCAAAAAGAAAACAACAAAAAAGAAGAAGAATACCACAAAAAAGAAGAAAACAACAAAAAAGAAGACGACAAAGAAGAAAAAGAAGACGACAAAAAAGACAAAGAAAACGACGAAGAAAAAATCGAAAACGACGAAGAAAAAATCAAAAACGACGAAGAAAAAGTCAAAAACGACAAAGAAAAAATCAAAAACAACGAAGAAAAAGTCGAAAACCACAAAAAAAAAGTCAAAAAACAAAACGAAGAAAACGACAAAGAAGTAGACTTAAATAAAATCCTCTCGCATTTTGAAAATAAGACTTGATAAACGTAATATACTTGGAAGAAGAAAAAAAATGCAAACTTTAAAAATAATTTACATTTATTTTTCAATTTCTTCGTGTGACTCCAATCCAATTTTAAAACGTAAAAACTTCTTTCGTGGTAATTCGATTCACTACAGAACTTAATAAATCATCCTTCATCTCTTCATCCTTGATTTTGTAAGCCTGATTTAAATTAAAATATTACAAAAACATTTTTTTTCCCCTTTTTAATTTAAAAAAAATAACCTGTTTAACAGCCTCAATATCACATAATAACGAAAGATGAGAATGAGGCGAAGTTGGTTCCCCGTCAACTTGACTGATTAATTGATTTAAATTCGAATTTTCGTCATCGTCGTCAATTAAAACAGCCAGGAATGATGTGTCAGAATCGTGAGCGCTAAATTTATTTAACGAATCGGTGATCTATAATAATATTGCATAATATTTATAAATTAATAAATAAATTAAAAAAAAAAAACAGTTTTTTTAAAACATACGTTTTTAGTACAAGACATATTATACATAATTTCCGTAAATAAATTTCTCGTTTTCATACAATTGGTGTTTCTAGCATTGATAGCCATATTTGTAGCCGCCATAACTTGAAATTCGCTCATAATCTAAATAAAAAAAAAAATGTAATATTTAATTAAAGAAAAAAAAAAAATTAGGAATAAAGTTCGTTGACGTTATTTTTGAACGTCCCCGCGTTACGCATATTTTTACTTGCCCCCACGTGTTTTGTGCGGAAACAAAACAAGAGTATTTTGCCAATTTATTATTTACATTTTTTAAATTTTCGCGTGATACCACAAATTCCGGTAAAAATCTAAAAAGGTGATTTACTTTGCGTAACAAGGTCAGTTAATATCAGTAAATTAATACTAAGTTTTGTTATTTTTCGACTTAGTTTTAATTTCTTATTCTGGATGCGCCTCCAGCGCTCATGCATGCTATTTATACACACACTTACCAACTGATTTCTTAATAAACAAGCTTTAACTCTTCCCTCTCTCGCGTCTTGTTTGAGTTTATTGCAGTTGCTAACATTTGTAAATAATATTAAAGTAACTTTGGTTTGATTATCGCAAGGTAAAACGAAATTGATACTTTTATCATGCGCCATTTTTAATGAGAGCCAACTTGCGATTTTATTCGACGGGAGCGATTTAGCCCAATGATGGGGTTACTCAACCTTTGGCAGGCGAGACACTTCTTAACTCTACAGGGTGGTGCAAAAACACAAAACAGTCGATCAAACTTTAAGATTTATTTAAAAAACAAATATTGTCGACTTTTTTAAGAGCAAAAATTACAGAAGAGGGAATAAATCATAGATTAAATTTTAATTGTAAAGTTATTTGCAGGCACTTTTACAATTTGCTTTTTTTAAAAAAATGATTTGGAAGAACTAAAAAGTAAAAGAAAAGATGGAAAGTAATTTAGGGAAATTATCCCTATGTTTATTTACGTTATGCGTTGTAAATACCGGTATTTATTGCGGTACCAACTCGAATGGTCGAAAAAGAGACCAAGGAACGGGATTATCTTTATGGATTGACCGAAATCAAGTTAAACAATTCAGTGGTATGTTATTTCGATAAATAAATTAGGCTTTTCTAGAATTTTAATTTTTACATTTTATAACTAGGCTTTCCGATGGAAATTTTTGTAATAGCCGATGGATATGTAATGCCCTACATATTAGATCCCAATTTTGAAAAGCATCTTCCCATCATTCCAACCGAAGTTTCTTCAGTAAATTTTACGTGGAAATCGGGAGGATATAAAGTATTTTGAATTTATTTTAAGAAAACAACAAATCCTAATACCGGTATTAATAAAAAAAAATTTTTTAGTATTTATACAAATTTGGAAAATTAAAAAGTTACGACGAAGCCATTTTGGAAGCGCCGATAATATCGATCGCTCGAGAAGGAAAAGTTCCGCGAAAACCTGAAAGTAAATCTATCTTATTTATTAAAATTTGTCAATATTTAACAGGAATTCTATTCACAATTAATATTAATTTTTACAGCATTTAGCGTCTTGTTAGTATGTTCCGGGAATACCACGGGGGTAGCCTCGTTTGGTATTAGTCTTATTATCAGAAACAGAAAAAAGAAATCGATCGCTGGTATGCCTCTCAAACTTACCCTTCAAAAGCGATGTGCCAAACACGGTAAACCCTTCTTCTTTAATTATTTTTCAATTTATTTCTATAAAAAAAAAAAAAACTTATTAATAATTAAATTATCAAAAATTCTATTTTATTTAGGTCCTGACCCAGAGTGCGATAAAAAGTGTGCTAATGGGGGGAAATGCAACCAGGATAAATTGTGCGAATGTCCAGAAGGTTATATGGGGCAATATTGTAGTACAGGTAAAACAATAAAACTTCAGTCATTTAAAATGAAATTAAAAAACGGGGTTAAGTGCAAAAAAAAAAATATATTCTCCTACTTTTTTATATTAAGTGAATATCAAAAAGAGACAATATTTTTCATTTTAGAAATACATTGGCATTTTATTCGTTATTTGATTTTTCTTTTAATAATTTTAATAACTAATTTATAATATTGGGATTTTCAGCATTGTGTTATCCACAGTGCATGAATGGTGGAGAATGCGTATCACCTGGGGTGTGCAAGTGCGCTGAAGGATATCAGGGACCACACTGTGAGGGAGGTAATCAAAACTTACTTTTTAAATTCTTTCCGAAATCCAAATAGCTCCTCGGCAACCAACTTTAATAACGTTAGATAATAATGAATACATAGGTGCCTTTTCAGCGTCTTGTTCTAAACCGGTATCGTGATGCTCCAATTCCTCGTCTCGGAATTTCTTAATTGTATCCAATAATTCTTTATGTTGTTGCCAATCTTCTTCAGCCATTAATTTTCGAATTTGATCGTCATAATGCTTGACTATAGTTTCTTCTACTGCCACTGTGCATGCCATCGCTGCCTCCTTTCCCAAAGCGGCAGTTCCTAAACTTAATTTAACGACATTTATTTAATAATTTTCATTTAAAAGTTGGTCCTTCATTTTTTTCTTTAAAAAAAAAAACTTAGTAATCAAGATAAATTCTTACATTTCGTTGTAATTAATGATATTATCGATTGCTAAATAAATTTCTTTAAAGAAAATTTTCAAAATTCGAGTATACCAGCTCCTAAAACATAACCAGCAACATTCCAAATAGGTAGCATAACTGTGGGTCTCACTCTTTCTCTTCCACTCATCTTAATAAAAGTAGATAGGTGGACTTTCTCCTGCTCCCACATATGTTTAATCAATGGTCCACATTCAGTTTTCCCCAATACTGCCAATTGACCTGATTCAAAATATTTTAATATACAGCATTATTATCGAGATATATAATAAGGGAAAAAAATAGTTTCAAATTTTAATCACCAGCGTAAATCCTATCAGCGCCCAATTCACCTGCATGGTCTACTCTTAAAATCCTATCGTAAAGTTCCCTTCGTCGTCGTAGTTTCTCGACATTTTCTTTAGCACCATCATCAGCATTTATTGCTAATGTTTGACATAATCTTCGATTTAGGTGAATAAAATAACTTTTTCTTCGGGCCAACATCTTTTCTGTTAAAATATACATTTAAATTATTAAGTGTTTAAAACCGATACTAAAGCAAGTTTTTTTAAATAATTTTTTTTATTTTAATAGGTATATGTCGTGAAAAATGTTTAAATGGCGGTAAATGCATTCAAAAGGATTCATGTTCATGTTCCAAAGGCTATTTCGGATCTAAATGTCAATTCAGTAAATAAAAATAAAATAATTGTAATCTTACTAAATCCCTAACAATTAAAATATTCTAGGTAAATGTCAACCACCCTGTATCAATGGTGGCCGCTGTAGTCATCATCACAAGTGCAATTGTGCAGATGGGTTTTTTGGACAAAGTTGTGAGCTAGGGCAAGGTATGAATTATACAAAATGAAGATGATAATGATTTGCTAATATTTGTACTGTTTGCAGCGATAGCATCAGACAATAGAAAGAATTCACGAAAGCAACGTAAGCATCTGTGGGTGTAATCAGCTGTTTACACGAGTAATAATTCTAGCAATAATAAAATACTCACGAGATTAGGAATGAGTTCTTTTAAAACTAGTTTATAATTCTTGTAATTGTTTTTAGCTTTTTCTTTTTTTTTTTCATACGTTTTATATTACTTGAATAAAGGTGATTTGCATTTTTCAATTCGCACGTATCCAACTTTCTTTTGATTTTAATTTTCCCGATTTTGCCCACGTTTATGGTGCATCGTCGTCTGCTTAATCACTAGATGGCGCAATCGCAACATGCAAGCACGCATTAATGTTGCTCAGAACAAGTACATTTTAAGTGATCAACGCGCATTTAAGAAAGTAGGCTACAATTTAGTAATATAATACCAAAAAGAGGTAATTATATTAATATTATGCTCGGGTAAGTCTACAAAATATTCTTTATCTTATGCTTAACAGCGTTATTTCAGGCTTATTAAAATCGAGAATATCAGTTACAATGTTGGCGGGATCGTCACTGCGCAGTCGCCAACATGGCTGCCGAGAATTATTATCCTAGTTAATTGTTTAGTCGCAACCTTTTCTTCAGTTTCGTAAATAAACGAAAACGAATTGAATCAAAATATGTGCGCCGTTAAGTAGTCGATTACTAGTTGCGTATCAATTAATCGTTTTGATAAATTTACCTTGATCGTAAAGCGATGAATAAATAATTGGCGCGGTTCAGAGTATCGCATACCGTCTGATTACCACTGCAAAATGCACGATGGAAAAATGGTCGCCTTCGCGCAAACTCCATATTCAGCGCAGCCGCATTTCACATTTTTACTCAAATCTCGACAACTGCGCGCATATCGAAAATGCGACTCAAATTTAAAATTTGACTTTTGAAGATTGACCAAAATGATTAAAAACTACTTTTAGAAGCGAAAAAACCACGTAATTTAATCTTATTTAAAAATTTCTTTTTAAATTAAATTACTGTATTTAGTCAGACTTATTCCCGCAACCAGATTATTACTAAATTTTAGTTTCGGATAAAAATTTACGAACAAAAATAAAATTGTTTTATCTCACGATTATACATACACTTTATCAACAATAAAGTGTATGTATAAATAATTAATATGCGTAGTCTTATAATTTAAACCTATTTATACTAGTAGAGGCCATGGTATAAGCTTGTTATTGGCGAAATCCGTTTAAATAAAATTATTATTGCTTGCATGTGAAAACTTAAGTTCATTTTATCTTATCTAAAAAATATAATTAATTTTTTTTAATGATAGGGAAATGACGGACGATATGAGCGATGGGATTGCTTCATCGTCCGAAAGTCAATCATACGATGAAGAACTTTTATCGGGAGGTTGCAGCGACGAAGTAACGGCTCAGCTCGTAGCTGCAGGTATAGTATTGGCTTATTATTATTCTCTTATTCATTGATTTTATCCGTTACTAAGCAATTACAAACGAGCTATAAAATTAAATTGTTTTATCGATATCTAGGTCCAGTTGGAATTGCGGCTGCTGCAGCTATCGCCACGGGTAAAAAGAGAAAAAGACCCCACAGCTTCGAAACCAATCCTTCAATTAGGAAGCGTCAACAAACTAGAATTATCAGGTAATTATTTATCTCAAAATAGCTAACTTGAAAATTAACTTAATTTAAATAATTATAGGAAATTAAAACAAACGATCGATGAATACGCCACTAGAGTGGGACAACAAGCGATCGTTCTAATATGTACTCCGGGGAAGCCTCAAAACAGTTATAAAGTTTTTGGGGCGAAACCTTTAGAAGATGTTGTAAGTACAACAAATAAAGTTTTTTTTTTTTAAAAGATAATGATGAAATTCGTAATAAATTATGTATTTTTAAATAGATGAGGAATATGAAATCGATGGTGATGCACGAACTGGAACAGACTCTAGCGAATCAAGCACCGCCAATAAATGCCGAAGATCCGAATTTACACGAGTTACCTCCATTAGTTATCGACGGTATTCCAACTCCCGTGGAAAAAATGACTCAGGCTCAACTGAGGGCTTTTATTCCTCTTATGTTAAAATACGCCACCGGTCGAGGAAAACCGGGGTGGGGTAAAGACGCTACGCGACCCGTATGGTGGCCCGAAGACTTACCTTGGGCTAATGTTAGGAGTGATGTAAGGGCGGAAGATGAAAAACAAAGGGTGTCATGGACTCACGCTTTAAGACAAATTGTAATTAATTGCTATAAATATCACGGGAGAGATGATTTAATGCCCGCGTTTAACGACGACGATGATGCCTTAATGAAAGAGGAAAGGAAGTCTCAGTTACAAGTGCAAGTTACGGCTCAATTCGCTCCAACCGTTGTCCAAACAATAACTAATCCCGACGGATCAGTTTCGATCATTCACGTTGACCCTACAGCTTTAGTCCAGTTGCCTGATGGAACTCACGCTCAGGTGATTGAAGTTAGCGGACTTGACAATTATTATTAACTAACAAATATCACTCATTACGATAATTTATCTATTGTATCATATGCAAACGAATGCCGCGTTACGAAATATATATTTATCAAATTGCTCTGAGAAATCCGACTTTTCCAACTTATAATTAAAGATTTCTGTTAAAAATACAAAAAAACTTGCGTTATTCTATGGGTGTTGTTCCTTAATCAGCTCATTAATTAAGTTTCTATCTGTAGATTCAGAGCACTCACGCAGAAGCGACGCAGGCTGTACAAACGTTAGCGGAAGTCGCAGCATCTCAAGCAGGTGCAACTGGTGACCAAACGACTACAATCGAAGGAGCTACAGTAGCCACGCTCAATTCTGACGGCCAATTAATATTAACCGAAGATGGTCAACATGGTGGGTTCTTTGCCTTTTGAATGTTTATCCGTTATTATTAAGATTTTTATAGTATTTCCAGTGTCTGGCATGGTGACTATTCCCGTTTCAATGTATCAAACAGTTATCGCCGCTCAGTTTAATCAAGCCGCTAACGAAGCTGCTAATGGACAGACAATGCAAGTGAGTATAGCCAACAAGAAGACCATGAAGAAAGCCAAAGCAAAATAGTTTTTTTTTTTTTTTAAATTGTTCGTTTTATGTTTATTTTTCATTTCATTTTCGCTTGTATGACTTAGTTGTTAAGCCAAAAATAAAACATTTGATTTTTTTTTTAATTTTATTAATTTTTTTTTTTGTTGCAATTTTATGTTTGCTTAATTTCTTTATTACCCTTCCAGTAACTGTTATGGTTTACAAATTAATAATTTTGAACATGTAATATTGTTATTTTGGTCCGGCATGCTCTTCAGGTGGCAATGACACCCGTTCAATTGACCGCCACCGAAGCGGGTATGGTATTAACCCAGGCTCAACCCACTCGCGTCATGTCCAGCAATGATGAAGAAGCGATATCCGCAAATAATCATCAAGATAACACAAGTCAAACCAATTAAATCAGATTGACTAATTTTTAAGTTTGGCAATCAAAAATTCATGATAAAACATTTTGATAGAAATATTGAAAGTTTTGACATGTACAAGATATTGGAATAAAAAAAAAAACTCGGAGAAAACACCCGCTAGTGATTGAGATTTTTTTTTTGTTAAAAAAAATAATCTTTTTAACCCGCCAGCAATCAATAATAATTTCTTTGCATAATGTAAAAATGTCTATTCAAATGATAATAAATCGTTGAAAAAAACTGATTTTAAATTTTTTACGCAAATCAAAAAATCTGTATATGTAGTTATACTCTATAACGTTCTATCAAGAACTACCGGTATACATGTGATTTAAAAAAAAAATTAAAAGAATTTTTTTAATCTGGCCACTATAATACTATATTAATGATATTTTCTTTTATGGGAATCAAAAAAAAAAAAAAAATGGTAAATTTTTTTCACAATTAAATTAAAATATGTATCTCTTTTTGCCATATTAGGGGCCTTTAGGCTTTCTACGATTTTTTAATCTCTTAATAAACAAAGATGATTTTTCTCACTTTATTGATAACATAATTTTAATTGCCGGTTTTAAAATGAAGTTTTTATGCCCGGATATTTGAAGGTTTTTTAAAACAAATATTTCTAATTCAAAAATAAAATTTTTTGCCCAACTAATATTTAAACATAGGTTAGAAATTTTTACTCAATAACTAACCCACTGGAAATATTATTACCTTTCAAAAAATATGACCTAATAATTTAAAAATTGTGTAGTAGTTTTTTTAAAAGTAAAATTAATAGTTATAAATAAGATTTCAATTTAAATGTTCACTTCAAAAGTGCATTATTTTAAATCAAAACAATAATAATTATATTCAGTAGTGATTATATTGTATATTTAGTGCAATAATTAAATAATCCCTTAATTTGACTAACTTTGTTTTCTGAAAAGGAAAATAAAAGCTTTTTTTTTTAAAAAAAAAAAAAACAATCATATGATGTTATATAATATGGAATAAATTTCATTTCAAAGAAAAATAAACATCGAAGTATAAGCTCACATGTACTTGCATTCGAAATTGTAGATTTAAAATTCAAATTAGTGATTCTCGTAATTAAAAATACAAAAGCAAATATTACAACTCTTCCATAAATCTTACACTTTTAAATCCACGTTTTTTTAATTATCTCGCAATTAATAATTTCAGTGCTGTGAAATGCGGAAACTGTATAGTAATAGAGTACACTTCGTTTCTAAAAATGTATTTTCAGTTTTTGTACTAATTAGTAGTTTATTATTAAGGCAAAGTTTCCCTAACTGCTTAATTTTATAAATAATTTTGATTAATTCAGTTATATTTACATTTCTATATTTTAGCAAGTTTAATGAAATTCATGGAACTGAAGACAATCCCTAATATTGAATTGTGTTAGAAGTGCGTGCAGGAGTTATCCTTTGACATACAGGCCTATATCTACCGGTATTAAAAAAATAATTAAATCTTTAAAATATTAAAAATAAATAAAATTTTTAGCTATTGTGTAAAATTATTTGTTTAAAAAAAAAAACGCATTATAAACAATTATTTTTTAAACAGAAATTTAAAATCAAAAAAGTGGTCCACAATAATGGCTATTGCATATCAATAAAAACTATTACTGTATAATTAAATGACGAAAACCATAAATTATCTTTGTTATCAATAATTAATAGTTTTTAATACGGTAATTGTTAATATAAACCCGATGCATTGCTCATTGAATTTATATTAATTTTTTTAAAAAAATTTAATTAAAAAAAATTGGTTTGAAAACAGGATTGTGCAGTACCCAATTTAAGCAAATGATGCAAAGCATATTATTTTTGAGGCATTTAAATTCCAACAACAATACCGTATCGATCGGAATTTAATTCAACTGAACCGGCATTTGATTTGATTTTATTTTGGGTGCTGCCCCATCCTGAGATAAAATTCACAAGTTCATAGAAAAATTAAGTAAAATCGCTTGTAATAATATTATCTCCTGTATAATGTTTGCAACGAGAACCACAAATTTGAAGAAATTGTTTCTCAAAATCGTCTTTAAAAGCCGTGACACATACTGTTTAATCATTTTTAAATCAATAAGATTAAAACGCCAATGTAAAAGGATCAAAAGAATTTTAAAAACATCTTGTTGTTTCTCTTTCAATTACATTTTAAGGTTTAGAAAAAGTTTTATAGAAAATACGAATAAATATTAACTTTGAAAGAGAAGATTTTGTTCTTTTTTTAACCATCAAATATGCTTAACTACAACATAAAATTTAAACACACGCGATAAAAACTATGTATATTATGTATAAGTATTATTATTTTTACAATCCCACAAATAGGGAACAATTAAAACATTTTTAAACTGGACTCTCAAATGAAATCGAAGTCTAAGACACAGGCACTTGAGGCGCTGATTCAATCGAAGTCGTATCTCAACTTTGAAGAGTGTACTGTAATTATTTCAATATGCTAATTAGTGGGGGATGGGGATTTAAAGTTTGAATTAAGTGTTTTGAGTTAAAATGGCAAAGGAAATCCATTTAACTCTCAGCTGCCACTTGACAAATATTTGGGTAAACTTTGACGGCTTATAAATCAATGTTTTTGCATGCAGGCTAATTGAATGAATGCGTTATAAATTAATTATAATAAACTAAACGCTTAATAACAATAAATCGAAACAAAAATAAAATTAAATTTCCCGCGAATAATTTTTTAACAAACCCAGTATAATTAATGAAAATAACTTTTTAACAGATATTATGTAGGGGTACCTTAAACGGCACTTTCAATGTGAATTGTGGACCCTAACACACTTTCTTGCATTGTTTCTAAGGTCAAAATGATAAGGGACTTTTTCACTGTCACATTAATGCCCTCAGATTCGGCATCCTAATAAGTAAATAACATAATTATAAAAAAAATAAAACATCTCTCTCTCTCAATTGCGCTGGATTGACATCATATCAACACCAGAGATATCAACTCCCATTCAAGGGGAAGTTTTAACCTGTACACCACGTACTGGTACAGGACGGAGCTACAAGAGAAATCACATCAATTAAGACAACTGCAGCGAGTGCATGTCTGAGTGAATTTCCCTTTCTCCTCAAAAAAATCAAAGTAAAAGAGGATATGCTGTTAGGACTCTCACTATAACACTGAATCATCCATTCGATCACTTCCATTTAATGTACTCTTACCGTAATTATTAATCTGGTGAAGTTGCCGATGTGTAGGCGTTGTCTGGTCAACAAATTCCTCTTCGTCTTCCATTAACTCCGTTTCCTCATCTTCTTCAATGAGTATCTGTTCTAATTCTTCATCCTCCTCATCTTCTTCGTTCACGTCTTCCAGGTCTTCGTCGTAATCTTCAAACTCATCGTCGGCGGCCAACTCATCGAATTCGGTTTCCTCAGCGTCTAATTCGTCTCGAGTTCGTGGTGGTCTTCCTCGACGTCGCCTTCTTTGTCGCTTGGCTTCTAAAAGCAATTCGTGCGCAGCGCGATCCATCTCTTCTTGTGTCATGTTCATTGCTTCCTGCATTTCGCGAGAAGTTGCACGCACAAAATCGGGATCACAATATTTACCCAGACCCTGCTCATGTAAAACCTAAAGGCAATTAAAAAATAAAAATTAATTTTATTCAATTATACCGGTAATTATTGCGCTACAAATGGTATACAATAGCTAAATTAGACATTAAACCCGCGCTGTTTCAAAAAAAAAAAACCTTAAATGAAAGGCAATTGGCTTATGCAAATATATAGATCGACAGTGAAAAAGGGGGTCAAAGTTTTATGTTCTATTTTATAATATTATTAAGTAACCTTCAAAACAACAAATTTAATTTTTCTTTAAACAAAAGCAGATATAAAAACAACCAGAAACTTTTAACAGGCAAAGACTTAATAATAATAATGTTTGCTGTAAATTTTGATGAAACGTTTAATTTGTTAAATTATTCATAAAACTAATTCTAAGACATTATAAATTAGCAGCACATGATTATTTTGTACAACCAAACATTAATTTATATTATTTAAATTATTGCCAATTTAAAGTAACTCAGCACTTTGGACTTGGGTAAAAAAAAATAATAAAGCTTTTGCTAAACGTTTATCAATACAACGCTGCCTTGCGGGGTTATAACACACAAGAGAACAAAATCAATCTTTCGCGGAAACATGCATAATTAGTGCGATATAATAAGTAGATAAAGTGTTCCAAATGTTACTTCACATGCTTTGAGAAATTTAATAATATCCCATTTGCCGCGCCATAGATAAAAATAGCTTACTCTTCCAACTAAACTTTCAGCGCTGCCCACCACTTCCGAGTATGGTCTTCCGTCTCGATCTCTAGGGCTACTGGGCACGGAATAAGGACTTCCGGCTCGCTTTCGAGAATCGGGACGTCCTGAAACACTTCCGTTTGTGTCCACGTGGTGAGGGGCTATTGAAACCAAAGCTTAAATTAATTAAAAACATTCTATTTTGAAAAAACAGTAATATAAAAAATATAAAAAGGCAATAATTGACACCACATCCGCCATCGTTATAATGCAACGTCAACCACAATCCACACGACACTCAAGAACTACATTTAACGAATATATGAGATAGATAGAAGATAATAATTCTAATCACCGGCTACCAACGCAGCAAAAATCAAATAATAAATAGTTTAAAGTGGAGAGAAAAATAAAATGATAGAACATTATAAAAATTTATAGTTCTAAGCATTCTAAAAATATATATATATAAATATGATATTTTTAAAAAATAGAAACTTAATACTGTATATGCAAACATATGTTCTAGCATAATACAACAGCCAACACCATTGATCACTGCTTGCGATCGACTACCCGTGGCAGCGGGATAAGTAGCCCTATGTCGAGTGCCCCCTGGTGTTGGCATCAGGTAAGCGCCGCTCTTCCGTCTGGCATAACCACCACACAGATAATACGCAGAATTACGATCAATGTTTATCACAGGTGCTGTGCAAATGCCTTGGCCTCCTCCACTTTGGCTTCGGTAAGCCTTTTGAGTGGTTGTGGTGGTGGTATTAGTGGTAGAAGTAGAAGGGGAAGAGGAAGTAGGAGAAGCGGAGGAAGGGTAAGGCCCTCCTGCGGTTGAAGAAGGAGGACGGATAGGTGGCAGAGCCATCAGCATACCTGCCATAGCTAACGCTTGTATTTGGGCGAATTGTAACGGAGTAGCAATCTTGCTGACTACAGGTTGCTCCTGACTATCTTGTTTTCGAAGGCAAGGAAGACGAAATGAATGATGACGAGTCCAGGAGGACGAAGAAGTGGGTGGAGGAACCTCTTCCTCTTCGGAACGAAGGTAACCGGGTGATGAAGGAGATGAATGATAAGAAGGAGGCTCGCCAGGAAGAGGAGAAGAAGGAGGAGGAGGATAATAAGGTTGACTTCGCCTTGGAGGAGGCGTTGGTGGTGCAATCGCTTCACCTCTACCACCAAGTATAGGAGAATCTTCGGCTAATAATCTACGACACATCGTTTTTATAAAATAAAATAAAAAAAATTTTTTATAGACTTTTAGTTACTCTCTGTAATTAATTCGTCCTTGACGACCATCACTTCCCCCAACCCTCAAATGTCTCAACGGAATAGTTTCTTCCGGTTTGGTAATAATAATCACTTTGCGAGGAGTGGAATCATCTGAATTTTGGAGTGACGTTATTCTATATCGTAAAAGCAATTGATATGAAAGTTTAGGCCTACTATATAAAATCACGCTTGATGATGCTTACGTTTGCGATCCCAATCCCACGCCTAATCTCGGAGATGGCGTATCTACGTGATTGGGAGTGTGATTGGAATTCGGTGAAAGTTTTAGAACATTCTGTGGAGAAGTTCGTAAAGAATTAGTTGGTGAAACCTTCAATACAATGCAGATAATAGTTTAAAAAAGTTAAAAATGTATCAAACTTTAACTGCTTGATTTACTTTTTGATTCCCAGCTCTTGAGGAATTGACCATCAACGATCTCGTCCGTTGAGGAAAACTTCCATGTTTGTGCCTAACTGACGACCAAACGCTTCCAAATAAAGAATGATTTCTCTATAGTTTTAAATGTTAGTTTACTTTCCTATTTACAGTATTAAAAATTTAAAAAATTCTTTTACCCTGTGCATTGGTTCAACATCACCTTCTCCATCACCAAAATTATCTTCGTCTAAATTACCAGAAATTGCTCGTCGAATTTCAGGTCCAACCTCATGTAAGGTTCTGAGTCCAGCTTGCAACGCTACCGTGTTAACAGTATGTTTTTCGCCTTGTTCTTTAATTATTTGCTCTTTTTTCTTTTTAAAACGTCGAAAATAATCTTGAATGAGAAACGTAGCATAAAATTTTCCCACCGTCACGTCATCATCTGTTGCCGGAGGAATAATTTGATCCAATAGTTTTTGATTTGTTCGCTTCCAAATTTTTTTAATAACTGCTCTTAATTCTTCATTACACTGATCAATGTTTCCTAAACATTATAAAATAATTTAATTTAAAAATCTTAAAAAATATAATAGAATTACTAGCCTTCAGTTTTAATTTTCAGATTTGTTCTAACGAGGGCAAAAAGAGTAGCGTTAAACATAACGGTGCCGTCACTGTTTAACGGCATATTCATCGATACTAATTTCTAATAAGCAGACTTACTTTGTTAATAAAATTTTAACTAAGTCAATTAAATATACAATTGCATACCTTACACGCCACTCGATGAGGACATAATTTACCAAAACCTAAAGGTGGTGATATTTTTCTGAGTAACGTAACAACATCTAAATGTTTTATGCGGCCTCTAATAAATTCAAATAAACAAGGCACAGTAAATAAACACTAATGTATTTTTCAAATACATTGTACTACTTAATAAATGCACTTACTTGGCATCTGGATCGTATTCTGACCACAATCTAACAAACTCGTCTAAATGATGAGGGCCCAAGATAGACCAATCTCTGGTTAAATAATCAAAATTATCCATTATGACAGCCACGAACAAATTAATAACCTAATATAAAGTTTATATGAATTTACAATTAACGTTACCGGTAAATGTTTATAATATTTACCAAAAATGAACATAAAATATAAAATGAAATGAAGTATGAAAGAGAAAAATCATTTCCGCAACTGCTTGCATGCCTATCTTCCGATTGATTATCGCATTTAACAGTAGGCTTATTTGAACATGCCATCATTATTTCCTGCCACGATTCACCTGTTGCGGATCTAACAGGTAAAATAATCAATTATTCGCTGAAATTAAAATAAGCTCCAATTAACTAACAAACCGAAAGAGAACTAAAATAGCTTGAGGAAAAGATTGAAAATTGTTATTACGATGAATTGGCGTCTCGTCATCCAAAGCAATTTTACCAAAAACCTTGGCAGAAAAAAATTATTATTCAAATTTATCAAATACACTCTATATGCAATAAAACTTACTTGCATGCCAATAACAGCGTAGATAAAAAAAAGCATAACAATAAGAAGAGCGACGTATGGAAGAGCCTGAAAAGATTTGATAAACGTCCAGAGAAGTGTTCGGATGCCTTCGCCTCGACTTAGCAACTTCACCAAGCGCATCACTCGAAACAAACGAAAAAAATTTATGCTGATGATATTTGATCCCGGCTGCAAAAATAAAAAACTTTTTAAAAAATACGACGTGTAATCGAGAATCTTACATTAACCTCGGAGTAGATTATATCGATAAAACTGCCCAAAACAATGATAAAATCGAAAACGTTCCATGCATCTCCGAAATAATTCTAAAATTAACAAATTTTTCTTTAAATTTTTTGTAGATTATGATAACATTGTAAAATTACTATTATATCACCTTGAACCGAAAAGCTGCTAATTTAAAAACAAACTCCAAAGCAAAAATTGATGTGAAAATCATGTTGAGCACATCAAGAGCTTCTGTATATAATTTAGGTTGATTATGAAACTGTGAAATGTAAAACATCAATAAGAAAAATATAAACTATATTAAAATAAATCAATTAACCTTCATAGCAAGAGAGATGGTATTAACTAAGATGAGCGTAAAAATGCAATATTCAAAATACTGAGAAGTGACAAACCACCAGACCTTATACTGGAGTCGATGTTTAGGGATGTAACGTCGAACTGGTTTAGCTTTCAATGCAAACTCGATACAGTTTCTCTAAATTTGAAATTAATTAATAAAATTTAAGAAACCAGTAAAAAATTATTCAATTTTGTATGTCCAAATTAATAATAACTAAATACCTGATTTTTATCAAGTTCACAATTTTTGTACTCTTGTTCTCCTTCGTTTTGAAAAGTTACGATAACAAAACCCACAAAAATATTGACCATGAAAAAAGCGATGATAATAATATAAATAATATAATAAACTGCCACCAACGGCCTGTAGTTATACGAAGGACCAACGTCCTCTCCGTTTGAGTCAATTGATACTTCTAAAAGCCTATCAAAACAATAATATAAATTAACAAGATCAAAAACTTGCAAGCAATTAAGTGACTTTGGCCATCCTTCAAATGTGGACACTGTGAACAATGTCAACATAGCATTAGGAACGTCATCAAAATTAAATTCGTTTTTAGTCCAATGTCTTCTCTCAAGAACTGGCTTGCCGTTTAAGTCTCCACCTTGGTAAACAATATAATTGCCCCTTAAAAATTAAAAAAAAAAATGTGAAAATTCAATACAACATTTAAAAAGTTTAAAATAACTCACTGGCAATCCGCCTCGGTCACTTTTGATAAATCGTTGCAAGAGAAAAACTTTCCCTAAAATACAATTTAATATTTTAAAAATGTCCTACACTTTAAAATTTTATAAGCCTAATCTGTAAAAAGCCTACAACAAAAAATTAATATTGCTTGTCCATGTGTCAATCGACATTACATTATACGATACAAATGCGAATTACAGTCAATTATAAAATATTATCAATAATTGTATTATAAAACTTTTTTTATACAAGAGCAATATATTTATTTGTTGTATCTATTTAGAAACACAGTATAAAAATATAATTATTTAAATACTGTATTATAAAATAAACATTTGTATTTTAATAATTGAATTTATTTATGTTTTGTGTACAGTATCACTTTGTATTTGTATAATCCATTTTAAATTTTTGAATAATATTGTAAAATAATTTAGATAAAATTGTGCATTTAAACAAAATTATAAAAAGTATAAATAGATGACGTAGTCAAAAGCTAGTTTCAATAAATATTTGTACCTCAGAAATATCTATTATATTCATGTTTGCTGATTAGTAAGTTATTATAAACTTCATGCTAGTTAAACAAAAACAACTCATTTCCAAAAATTATTATTTTACAAAATACAACATCTAGTAGTTTTGGTAATAATAAAATACCATAACCCATACACAATAAAAATGTACAACTAATTAATTTACTAAAATTAATTCTTGGTCGTTCAATATAATTATGCTAAGTTTCAATTTTTTTTTTACCTTGAAAAGTTGAACTCCAATAACAGCAAACATAAACTGGAGGAGGTAGGTGACCAACATGATGTTTCCGATAGTTTTCACTGCTACTAACACGCATTTGACTACGTACTATAAAAATATATAGGCAGCTCAAGAAGAAATGGGGGAAAATGGCCTCCCACAATGCATAAAAAAACATAACAGATAGAGGCCTAATATAAAACACAAATAAACTAACCGAAAAACTTTCGCGAGAAATTTATCTAACTCTAAATTATAATTTTTATTAGTTCAAAGTTTTCTCTCTCTCTTAAAACCAATTCAAACATAAATAACACAGCCAAATAGAAGACATTCTTCTTAAATTATCACTTTCAATTAATGTATCAATTAATTAATTTGATAGTACTATAAAAATGTGCTGTGAAATTTAGTTTGAATTGCTCGTAATGCCACTCAAAATTCACGAAATTCGTCCAAATAATAAATTATAATACTATAAAAAATAAAATAATGAAAATAAAAGAGAAGAGAGAGAAAGAAATGAAAGAATAAAGAAAATAGAAAAAATAAACACAAATAATTATTCTTAAAAAATAATAATAAACATCAATCAAAAAAAAAAAAAAAGACATACAAGGGAAAACTATAATTTGTTAAACATAATAAAATATATTTCATATAAAGCTGTTAGAGTAGCTATAGTGATTAAAATTGTTATAGTAAGTTAAAAAAAAAATGTATAATGTTTGTTCAGTTTGATTGAAAATCTTGTGTTTTGCAAAACTAATATTGTTATTGCTGTTGTTGTGTTCCTTAAATTTTCCTACCTTGAAAAGTTGCACTCCAATAACAGCGAACATGAACTGAAGCAAACATGTAACCAACATGATGTTTCCGATTGTTTTTACAGCTACAATCACACATTGGACTACGTGCTAAATAACAATAAATTGTTTATAAAAAATTCTAATAAATGATTTTGATTAAAAGTTGCAAAAAATGTTTTTTAAATTAATGACAACAACAGCAGCTTATATTAACGCGTTTCTCAACTTAAAAAATTAAATAAAAGTAAATGTCGTTTGTTTTTGTTTATGTTTATAAAAATCAAAAATAATTTAACCTACAATGTAAAAAATGTTATAAGAAATGATTTAATGATGATGATAGAAATGAAACAGTAAAAGTAAATAAAGAAAGCAAAAAAATATATATTATAAATATATTATAATTAAATAACTAAAAATATATAAAAGCAAACAATAGCTTGCAGCAAGTTCCGTACATGAGTGATTGATAAAATAAATTTATTAAATTTAAATATTTTATAATAATTGTAATCAAATTTAAAAAAGCCATTACTGAAGAAAAACATTACAATTTATTGTTTACGTAAATAATTATTATCAACTTCGGTTTTCCTTATATAAATTCCCTGTGACTTTTTAAAAATAACTGCTGCCATTATACTATGAATTTTGATAATTATTATTGACTTAACTCAGGCCGACGCAACAATAATTATTGATTGACATGCTCATTTTTAATATTCCTGTCTAGGTAAATTTCAGCCAAAAGCAAATGTGTTTAACATACCGGTAGAAGTTTAGCAAATAAGTGCAAAATAAATAAAAGAAAATCATTCATCTTAATAAATATTTTGATAAAAAAGAGAAAAGAAAATTGCCATTTAGATTTTTGGAGCTGTCCAGGCCTGAATTAATTATTTCACAAGCTCATTAGCATAAATTATAAACTTAGCATTAGTTTGAATGAAGTGACAAGAATGGGAATTGTCAACATCATAGCGCGTTAAAACCTATAAAGATGCTGAATTACAATGATTTAATGTAGGCCTATTCCACAATGCCATTTTTATATGAAATTAAAACCATAATAAAGAATAAGTGCACTATGGATGTGCTCATCCATAGTGCATTCTAAGTATGTCAAAACGTAAATCTAAAAAAAGTGTGATAAGTAATCGATTGTTAATCACAACATTAGAAATTCATACAATATTATAATCGTTTAAAATTTAAATGTTGTGATCACCAATTTTTATCATCTGCTAAAACCCAAAGATTGTTTTTCAAAAACGGAAGTTGATAGGCGTCAAAAAAATCTGTGATTTTAATTTTAAAAAATTGTTGCCTTCGTTGTATTTGAATACAACCAATTATTTTGAAAAATGATTTATAAATATTTATGATATTCTATCAAATCCTCAAAACAAGAACAAGCTGCATAAAAAGTACGAAACGAATTTCGTGATGGATAAAAATTTAAGCTGAAATTGAAATGCAATTATTAAATTGCATCAACGTAAAGTTCTGAAACTAAATACAACTAAATTTAAATATGAATAACCTACATATATAAGTACCTACACATTTTAAAAATAAATAATATAATATTAAAGTTTGTCTTACTTTTAAGCCTTTTGCTCTGTTAATAGCCCTTAACGGACGTAGAACACGGCAAACACGAAGAATTTTAACCACAGAAATTGCTCCGTTACTATTTACGAGTATATAAACATTAAAAAATAAATCCAATTGAATAAATAGATAATGTTTGAAAATACAGACCTGAGGCCGAAAGAAACGAGAGAAACGCAAACTACCAACATGTCTAGGATGTTAAAAGCACTTCGGCAAAAGGAACCTTTGTGTAAAATTAGTCCATATGAAATCACCTTCAAAATTTTCATTAATAATTATTCATTGAACAAAATTTCAAGATAATTCTGTACTTTTAATGTAATCTCTATCGTAAAAACTGTGGTAAAAAAGTAGTCGAAGTAATTCAATATCTAACAAAATGTTATGGACGTTAATCACTAAACAGTTTAAATTAACTTTTGCATTTTACTTGATTGCTATATGAAGTTGAATTGACTGGATCTTCAGCTGCCAGCATAGCACTACTAATTAAAATGCATCCCAAAATGAAATTTCCAAAATAGTTGTGATTGCACGCTTGATGGCAAAAAATTCGAAATCTATAAAAATCAATAATATTATGTACCGTATAGTTTGAATGCAGAATTACATTGGTAATAAATTACTTGTTTGTATAAGAAAAAACAAAAAATGAAGAATATTTAGGAATTGGCTTTATTTTAGTGGGCATGTTAATCTCGGACATCCTTCTTGGTCTAGCTGTAGATAAGTTTGTAGAGCCATCGTCTCCTTCATCATCTTTATCTTTTTCCTCTTCATCGTCTTCGGTTTCTTTCCTTGGTTCATCATCATCATCAACATGGCAACCATCCTCTTCCAATCTCAATTTAAGATGAGCAGCATCTTCAATTTGAATTGACCTACATTTATGTGGCAATTGCATTATTTACATTAACATGGTTACTATTGTTGTAATTACTTTCTAGGAAGCATGTGATGTTTATGATTCATTAGAGACATATCTATAACTGGTTTTCCATCTTCATCATCTACCTCAATTTTCACTTTTTCATTCATCTCTTCTTCTTCATTATCAATTTGACTTTTCTTATCTTCTTCGCCCTCTTCTCCGTGTGGACTACCGCTTCGAGATTTATTCCTTTCTTTTGCCTATTTGAAATTATAGACTTTTAAAAAAAAAATTTTTCAAAGTTTTCAAATTTACTTCTTCCTCTTCTTTTTCAATGGCAGTTAAACTTTCAGCGTCAGCTAAATTATCAACAGCAATAGCCAAGAAGACATTTAGTAAAATATCTACAATGCAAATATTAAAGTCAATAATGCAAATACACTAATTATGCTGTTATAAAAATGATATATTTCAATTAAAATTGTAGCTAAGGATACAATTTCCGCATATGAATAAAATTATAAAATAGATGCACGCAATAATTCCAATAGATCCAACTCCTCCATAAGCTTCAATTCCATAGTACATAACCACATTCCAATCTTCACCCGTTAATATTTGAAAGACAGTGAGCAGTGATTGCCAAAAGCTATCAAAGTTGCTTCTAGGCTTTCCTTCATCGGTTTCAAAGTTAAATCTTCCACCAAAAACCTGCATCCCCAGAAGAGCAAAGATAACGATGAAGAGAAAGAGAAGCAGCAACAAGCTGGCAATTGAACGCATTGAATTTAAAAGTGAAGCTACCAAATTACTCAGCGATCTCCAATATCTACAAAAAAAAAGTTCGAAAATAAATTAGTATCCTTTTTTAGTATAATATTTATGGTATACTTTGTAACTTTAAAAACTCTTAGTAGCCTAACGCATCTCAAAACGGAGACGCCCAATTGAGGCATTACTGCGGTATTTGTTAAAACCATCTCTAAAATGCTGCTGATCACGACGAAGCAATCAAAACGGTTAAAAAGTGATACAAAATAGCCCTAATTTTTTTAAAAAAAGTTGTTGAAAAAATTAAGTTAAACAAAAACAATTCAATTTTTACCTGAAATCCTAAACTGTACATTTTTAGTAACATCTCAAAGGAGAACAATACCACAAAAAATATGTTTGTCACTTCTAGATATAATTTTACAAAATATATAATAGTCAAAACATAATTCTAATTTTTCTAAAAAAAAAATAAACAATCATGCCTTGGACATCATCCAACCACGATGGCTGCCTATAATGTTCAGTAGCTAAAACACCAGTATTTAAAAATACCAAGACAATAATTAGCCAATAAAACGCTTGAGATTTTACTGCCTTGCGACATGATCTACGACAGCGACGATTAATACGATCAAAACTTCTTCTATAAATAAACGCAATCATATTATATTTTAATACATGTACAATACCACAATAAACTGAACAATTAATTACTTTTTTTTAATCCACCAAGTTTGCTGTATATTTTCTCCACTTCCCATTTCTTCATTTTTTTCTGATGATTCTGTTTCACTGATTGCTTTGGCTTAATTATACCAATATCGTCAATAATAATTTTAAGCAAATTGTAACAAACATTGTTTATAAATTAGAATAATAAAGGTCATTTATGAATTAGCATAAAATGTTCGAATTTTGATTTGTTTATTTGGTACATTTAAATAATACCGTAACACATATATCGAATCAACTTTTAATTTAAATCAATCGCGATTATTAAATAATAAATTGATCATAAAAAATGTCAGCCTTTATTATTTTAAATTTTAAAATTTATCAATAATGTTTATAACGTACTATGGCGATTGTCTCCAATTTTATCACCTTCTGGTTCAATGTCCTCTATTAATATACAATTATAATAGGACTTTTAGTAAAAAAAATTATATTAAAAAATGCATTACCTGCTTGAGTGATCCAATCAAGGTATCCACGAAGATCTTCTTCCATCTGATGTTTTTCTCGTAATTTTCTAAAATCCCCTCTTGCTTTTGCTTTTTCTCTCTCTTTGGAAAACTCTCTAAAACGGAATTTTTATTGAGCAAACATTTTTCACAAGTAAGGACAAGTAATTACCCGCTTAGCACACCCAAAACGAGGTTCATAACAAAAAACGAGCCAATTATAATGAGACTTATGAAATAAATCCACGCCCACTCGTTGCCAACAGCATCATTAATCTGCATAAATTATAATTTATCTGTTAAATTTATTTGCCGCATAGTTATCGTTAATTCAACTAACATAATACATCACTTCAGTCCAACCTTCCATCGTCACACATTGAAATACGGTGAGCATGGCCAACCCAAAATTATCGAAGTTTACAATACCATTGTGAGGGCCCCTCCAAGGCCCTCTACATACTTCACTTTTATTTGAATCGCAAGCGAAACCAGAGCCACAAGGGCGTATTTGATCCATAGAAATTTCCCCTAAATAATAATTGCAGTAATGTTTAACAATGTAAAAGAAAGTCAAAATAATATTACAAGAATTACCTGTAATATTACTGAAGCAAGTTTCGTGCATCTTTCCAGAAAATAATTCTAAACCTATAATAGCATAAATGATGATAACAAAAAGAACCAAAAGAGCAATGTGAAGAAGCGGAATCATCGCCCTCAGGATGGAATTCAAAACGACTTGAAGACCTATAATAAAAACCAACAAAAATATTTAAAAAATCTCAAAATTAAACTTTCTGTTTATTGTAATAATTAATAATTATGCTATTGTTATTATTGTTTAGTGATTGTTATTAAATATTAACAGATGTACTTGGCACTCCAGAGACCAATCTTAAAGGCCTGAGAACACGAAACGCTCGGAGAGCTTTTACGTCGAAGCCTTCCTTCATAAAGGTAGATAATGCTGTGCTCACCCCTCTGCAAACAACAATAATTGCAGAATTAAAACATTAAAAAAAAAAAAAAACATTTCAAATCCTTTGTATAGCAAATCACAATTGTAAAAATTTAGAAAATAAATTTACTTTCAATGACATTTAACGTAATAATTTTTCATATTGTTTCGCTTCATTTGACAAAACGACAAAAATTTAATATCGATTTTAGAATAACGTTACTACTATATAATATGTATAATTCATAAGTTGAATCTGAAGGTAAGCAAACTTCGTTCTACGTATTAAACAACAAAAAAATTCGAAATGAACTGAATGACGTCAAATGTAGGTAAAACAATGAGAAAAGCGCTAATAAAGTAGCATTACCCAATCACTACGATGGTGAAATCGAGCATATTCCATCCTGACCTGAGGTATGCCCCTTGGTGAGCCACAAATCCGCACGCAATTATTTTGATCACACATTCGGTGGTAAAAATCACCATAAATATGTACTCTACTTTTTCCTATTTGCCCAAAATATGAAAATTTGTATCAACACTTTTGCACATTTCATTAGAAGAAAATATAAACAATAAAAAAAAAATATCGAAAGACCCAGGGGAGGAAAAAGAATAATCTTGATGTCGTCATTGCTGTTAGCGTTTAAATATCATGATGAGCGATGACGACGGTAAGATTTAATCCTTTTGATAGAGTAACGATGGTAACGGCTGAGCAGCCTTACTAAAAAATGTATTTACCAGATAGGCATTGGTGGCGTTGGAATCACCGTTTGGAAAAGGTGTATAGACTGCAAGAGCGATACAATTGGCAAAAATTGTGATGAGAATAAGGTATTCAAAAGGCCTGAAGTAAACTATTGTCAAGAAAATCTTTTTTTTAAAAAACATTTTTCTTTTAACTGAGACAATTGCGTTCATCGATTTAATTAAATCGGGTTATTCTTGTTCATTATTTACTTTGATTTCCATAAGTGTTTTAAGTGTTTTCTATTATAAAAAGATGAAATAAAGTTGATTTAACAAGCTTTTGTTTTATACTAGTCTTGTATGCATGAAAAAACTCCCCTTCTATTTAATATTCCTTTCAAAATGAAAAAAATAAAAGTATGCATAGCACTTACAAGTGTCAATATATTATTTTATAAACTTAATAAAGAAAATGACAACTGTAAATTTCCAACGATATAAAACCAAATGCATGAAGTGCATATAAAAATATTAAATAAACCATCAACATTAAATAGACAACTTAATTGCTTTTATCTCATAAATTTTCTACTTCAAATCATTGTTTGCTTCTGGTTTCACAAAAATTTTAATTCAAATAAAGTTATATTCTAATACCGTATATGCATCAGCTGATATGCTTTCTCTTAAAATAAGCTGGCTGTCGTTGACTAAAACTTTTTTAATCAAAATTCTACTATAATCGAGACGTAAAGCTTTTTATTCATTAATCGTAAGCTAAAATAAGTACCTATACGAGTATTATTATTATTTGATTTTATCGAATTAACTCAAAGTTTTATATAAGTTAAAGTTATCCCAAATTAAGTTTTCCTGCCTAAAAAATACTTTAAACACCGTACAGTGTACACACTGCTCTATTAAAACCAAACTTGTTTCTTTTTTTTTTCCTTAAGTGCGTGTAATCTAAAAAGCACGTGTATCACATAGAAGAAGATGAACAACAACTAACAAAGATAAGCATAAAAGGATACTTCCATTCGACGATGCTGATGCAAAGCTTCCTGATGGGATTTTTAAGGGTAAGACAAAAAAGAGCTCTTGGAGCCCTTTCAGTAACTGGCCTTCCTTTCATCATTGGTCTCTTCCGATCCTTATTCATAGTAGCTCCGGCTAACGCTGCCTGCCATGCACTCGACAACGGCTTCTCCCTTTCGCGATTGACATTGCTGGTTGTACCGAGACTGTTGCTAGCACTGAGAGCCGCTCCTATCGCTCCCGCAGCTGATGTCGGTGGAGCGCCGACTACCGGTACTACTCCTCCAGCAACTCCTAACAGAGACTGTTGAGGCTGCTGTCCACCAACGACGACAGAGGATTCGTCAAAGAGCGGCTGCTGCTTCGAACCTAAACAAACACAAAAGCAAGTCCATATAGACGTCATCCAATTACAACTAATTGCTCTTTCATAATATTTGTCAGAGATCGCCAAAGGTCTCTATCATTCCATCATTTATTCATCAGTCGATGTCATCGTCAAATTAGATTATCAGCGTTGTAACGTCAAAAGCTTTCAATTGTGAGAAATTTAAAGAAGAAAAATAATTTCAGAAATTACATGAAGCAGTCAAGTTGAAAAATCGATGGGCGATACAGTACTTGTATTTAATGAGCATGCAAAAATATTCTATATACAGCAATGTAAAGCTTAAATGGTCTTAAAAGCTCAAAAAGCGTTAAGAACACCGATAATCATTCACCGGAACTAGTCATGAAATACATTATAAAAAGCAAACAACCTAAAATAAAAAAGAAAGATGAAGACAAGCAGTTGTTGATCTCTATTCCAGGAAAACTAACGCATTATTTAAAGTTTAATATTCGTATTTTTTAAATGATTTGATAGCTGCTTTACAGTATTAGTAGTTTCATTTACTTTTATCTCTGAGTTTGGAATTTCTGTTTTATCTGTACAGTATTTAATTTCTATTTGACGTTCCTATTTGAAATCGAAGTTTCCCCATAGAAAAATAAATACTTATAACATAAGTTTACAATGAGTTAATCCGCTGTATTAACTAGATTTAATTGCGGTTGAATATTTTTTAATTGGATAAATTGATCTATTTCTGTTATACGTCATTTCACGATTTACTATCAAGATACAAGTAAAATAAAAATACAGTGGATATCTTCACCGTACTGTAATTTTGTTAAAACAAAACATATAATTTTGTTAAAACAAAACATATAATTTTGTTAAAACAAAACATATAATTTTGTTAAAACAAACTAATACTGCATGTACCCTATGCTATTAAAATATGACTGCATTTTCAAATTAAATATTATTTACCGTAAATTCCCTATTTATTGTACATTTTGTCGTCGAGAAACTGACAAGGTACGATAAGTAAAGTAAAAATAATTACGCAATATATAGCCAACACTTAAAAATTCTTTAACAACAAACAAAACATAAAGAACTCTTCCTTAATCTCTTTTTACTCGTAACCATACCCATATGCCATAGCTAGAGTGAGCATAAACAATCGCTAGTTCTATAGACCGCATCAATAAGTTAGGAGAAAAAAAAACATTTTTAAGAAGAGTAATCAAAGAATTGTCATTATACTAGGAGTACAAAATACAGAACTTAAGTTTGGTTAAAATAAATTGTTTTTCTGAAAGTTGATTTTAAAAACTTCGTTGTATCCAGAAAATTTTCTAAAGGAAATTAAATACTTTGAAGTTAAATCAAGTATTTGGGCAAAATGACGGCCGTTATATCAAATCGTTGAACATTGAAGACATAGTAGCTCCGTGCCGATTTTCAGAATAGGTAGCTACTATACTATAAAATTTCGATTGCACTCGTATACACATTTTCATGTCTATATTTTGATATATATGTCATATATATATATATATATATATTTAAAAAAATCCTTTTAGCCGAAATTTCGTTATACAGTATATAACATTACTGACGCTCATTAGTACCGACATTTCATGAGTATGACGTTTACGGGCTTATAATTTTTAAGCAAAAAAAAAATGTACCATATTAAACGCTTGATTCAGCTTATAATATCGCTCGTGTTTACGATTAAAAGAAAAGCCTAAAATGCTCTTGCCAATTTTCTGTGTCATAAACACAGTACCGCAGCTAATTGTTTTTAAATTAAATTAATAACTAAGTTTATCAAAAAATTAATATTTCAAAAACGCTCAATAATAATTAAATTTAACCGACGTCAATCAATCAAAATCTTCCCTTTCATAAAAAATGAAAAATAAATTATGCTAATCTTATAAGATCTTACATAATCACTTAAATCAAAATATGAAAAGAATAAATATCATCCACAACATCATCGAGCATATTTCTCCGTACGATTTTGATTGCTATAGCATTAATAATTAGCATCATCACTTTTTTTTCCCCCTCCCACGGACTGTCAAAAATCGATTTGAATAATTCATACTTCAATTATCAGCTAAATAGTTTATCAGATGGAATTTCAAATTAATGGCATATCAGTGCTTTAAAAAATCAATTTCAGTCTAACTTTTATTTTATAACATTGCATTTCTGCCGGCAATAGAGCCGTACTATTGCTCGCTCACGAATATTAAATATGCTTTCTTTTGAAATATCAAATCGACGTTTTATTATCTGTTTTATCAAAATATAAAAATGAAAATATTCATTTTGCATTGTTTAAGAATATGAAAATAAAGCTTTATTGCAAAACGTAAAATTTTATTATTTTCAAAATCGTCAACACTAAAAACAAGCGAGCAACTACAAATCGGAAACGCTAATCGCACAAAATCTCTGAAATGTTTGGCTCAGCAAAAAGCAACAAATCAAAAATCGAAACCGCACGTGTAAACGCGTAATAATTTTTGTTTCTCGAATGTAGGCTTTCCCTTCCAACGCGCGAGTAAAGAAGGCCAGTTGACGTCAAAGGGTTGCTTTGCTCTTAATGCTCAGCTTCTGACATTAGCCATGCCGATCTAACTTTTCTCTAACAACACGAAAAATCAAACAACGATTTTATGGGTGAAATGGTGTCATTATTTCTATTTATGTAAAATGTACCACAACGACATTTTATTTTAATTATGATTAAACAAATTACCGGTCTAGAAAAATATTAACCCGTTTACTTAATATCGATGTTGCTATTGAATAACGAGTGATAAAAAAACCACAATATTATCGAAAATAGACTTAATAAACCACCTCCATTAAAAATACGTCATTTAAAGTCTCTAAAGATAAATTAACCAACATTATCTGAAACCATTCGCGCCAAATTTTTGTAAAAAAAAAAAATTAAATTAAAAACAAAATCAAAATTAAGGACAAAATAAATACATTACTGTATCTAAATGAAATAACATATCCCTCATTTATTGCAATATTGGCATAACTCAAAATTTTGTTTACGCCATCGTTAAAGCTTATGAGCATCGCAACATATTATTTTATTGGAAATTATATTATTTCATTTCTGCAACATTTACATGACATACATTTCGACTTGTTCTATGAAGTTGTTGCAGAAAAAGAACCAAATCATAAATAAAATTAACAAAATACATTTCAACTGCAGTTATTCTTTCAATGCGGAATTAAGCTTCCATGTCAAGTTCAAAATAATAAAGATTATTAATGCGAAGATCACTACATAAACAACTAACCAAATCCAAACAAACATAATCTTAATTGGTAGTAATCGGCGATTAGTGATTTTTGCGAGCTACTCAAAAATGCAACAGCAGGTTTCGACATTCAGTTTATAGATGCTTCCGTATCGGTAATTATTAATAATTGATGGTGGTAACACTGGTCAAAATAATTATGTTTTCATTACTTAACAAGTCATTACCGCAACTACGCAATTAACTTACAAATTAAGTAATTTAATTTCTAAGTCAATAAAACGCAGGGCTGTTTGAAACACTTTTAGTAAATTGCAAACGAGAATTATTTGTTTCAATTTGTAAATACAACTACAATCTCTCTATCAGCTGTTACAAACTACAATGCACACTAACTATTGCCAAATAAATTACAATTCTCAATTTTAAAAATTCTCAGCTTACAAAAAACTCTAAAAAAAAAAACTAAACATAAAAGGTGCAAGTCGTTACTATGAAGATTTTATAAAATTAATGCTTGCACAGAAGAGTCAGATTCAAATTTCTCAACCATCTTAATAATAATTCTACTGAGTACATTTTGGCTTAAACTGCTGCTTATATTAATGGCGTAGCAAGGGGAAATAACAGATGTCACCGCGCGCCATAACTGATACAAATTGTCAAAAATGTTATTATTTTGTCCAAAAAATTGGCTAAATTTATACAGTGCCTCATTTTTTAAAGGAGAAGTTAAGGGTGCAAACATGATTTTTGTCCCCGGGAGCCATGCACCCTGGCTATGTCACTGTCTTATATTTCAGTAAATGTATTTTAAAAGACAATAATTTGTCTAATGTAAACATTACATTTAAATAGTACGGTAATAAATAAATAAACGAATATCCGGTAGAGAACGCTTAATACGAGGTACCGTAAGCCTATAAATAATATTTCCCAGTAACCGAAATTTGTTTAATCAAAAAAGTAAAACCAAAATTTAACTTAATTTCTGTAATTTTGAATGATCTTGATTTGGTTTTTTACTGTCTTATTCCAACTCAAGGGCAAGCTTGAAAAACCCTTTCTAATAACTAGCATTAAAATAATATCCAAATTATTGATTATTGACAAATTCTCGATATTTTCTTATCTACTGTGCAATTCAACCAATTAATCCGCCAAATCGAGCTACGAGTATCACCGCCAAGGAACACTTGTTGATAAATATATTTTCCAAACAGCTGTAAAATATAATTAATAATTTGGAGTAATATATTTTTGATAGTTTACCATCGAAATTGTTAAATTAATAAAGACGTAATATTAATAACATTAAGATGATTTTAAAAAAAGTAATAGGTGAGAAGGAAAGCTTGTGGAGAAGCTGTTCGTACAAACTTTTAATTGAAGAACTTGTAGCAATAAGGGAATACCAATTTTTTTTAGTTAAGTAAGCCTACTGTATTGTACAGTATAGACAAATTTGTTTAAAAAAAATAATATCTATCAATTGGTGCAACAATTAGGAAGCTGAGGGTTAGTTTCTATGTTACCATAAACTATGAATTTTTTTTTTTTAGTAATTTGTAAAGAATAAACAAGCCAATTTACCAAACTATGAAAAGAAAATTTTAAGCAGTATTAATACTGTTATAAGAGTTCTGGTATTCGTAAATCTCTACACAATAATTTAGTAGGCCTATTAGTTGCTTTTATTACCTCATGAAAAGAGAATTTCAAGCTAACTTAATACAAGAAGGAGTCAGTTTCTTAATTTAAATACGCACCCTCCTTTATAGAAATTCACCCTCCTTTGCATGCTAATTTGCTGATGCTAATGTGTTAACTGTGGAAACATGTGGGCAAAATAATTTTAGCTCCAAAAACTAAAATTGTAAAAAAAAGTTTTTTTTTCGTTTTATTTATTTATTTTGCGAAAATTATTAAAATTAGAGCTGCATACCCACCAATCTCTTTCGCAATTCGCAAATAAACATTTACAAGAAATCGATTTACCACTTTAAAGCTATTACGAAAAGTTAACTACCAAATACATGTATTCAAATACAGTAACAGACCTAAGCAACAATAATTCATGTTCAAATCATTTGGGAAAAATTCTCCATGTCGCTTTATCAGGCCACGTTCAAAGAAAACACGCGCTTTTCAAAATAATAATAAAAAAACGTCTCTGCATTAAGCGATCAACTTGCATTTTATCCGTTACGTATCAAAAGAGTATTTTAATATTAAAATATACCGTAACACAAAAATCCAGACTGATAAAAATTTCGTGTTTATATAATCAAAATTCCACATATTGTAAGTACCCTTATTTATGTCTCAAGTCAAATATAATCAAAATAAAAACTAGTTAACGATTTGTTTTCTTTAAAAAAAAAACATTAAACATAAATCTCCAAAATATAAATTTATAATGTTTTTCATCATTTCATCCCATTACAGTTTCATGTTTCGTCATTAGCTTCTGGTTTCACAAAATTGAATTTAAAATTGCTTTTGTGAAAAAATAGAAACCTTGTGCATACTACACTGCATTCCAATAATCAAAATTGTTTTTCATGTACCGTAATAAAACATCTTTTTTCTTTTGTTAATTAGCTTTAAAATTAAATATCCCCTTAAAAAAAATTATTTTCATCCAGTCGTTAAAATTCTATGTATCGTTATACAGTTACGTCAGAAACTTTCTCCGAAAATAATACTAACAACTAGTGTAAGGAATAAAATTGATTTACAATAAACAATTTTATGCACCTGTTCACAATCTTTTAACCCCTTAACAGTTGAATACATTTCAATCAATAAATCAAATGTTCGATTTTTTTTTTAAATAATTTTATTTAAAATCTCATACCGGTAATTTTTTTTTTAGATCAATATCGATATTTTATACCTAATTGATTTTTTGTCAAGTGCATTTAAAACGCTTAAAATTCGATTATTCTAAAGAACTTTCAGTAGCAACTGCAATTTCTAAAAAAAAACACAAAAAACAATGCAAAGCTCATGCTAAAAACGCTTACTCCATTAAAATTATCATTTTTCATAATTTAAAAAAATAAAAAAAAAAGGTTTAAAAAAAGATACCTCCGGTTGCATCGAAATGTGTCCGACTATAATATTACAAGTGGGAGGGAAAATAGCGAAGTGTGTACAGTAATTGAGAAACAATTTCAACCGTCGCTGTTCGTTCGGTTATTATTGGCAGTAGCATAAGAAAAAATGATTGTCAAAATATTTCGAACTATAATATATAGCGTGGCAGTTAAGTGCAGAGGATGAGTGAAAAGATGTTTTTACACGCCATCAAACCACAAACAAACCAAACTCTACCAATGTTCTCTTAATGGCGAAACACAATCACCCTCCCTGTCTCACAAAACATCTAATTATAATACAATCTTTAAACATTTCCTTTATTACACACTACTCCTACATCACGCGCTTATTTGTACACGAAAAAAAAAAAAATTAAATCTCGAGATTTAGCAATTTGCTAATTGAGCGCATTTTTACGCATAGTCAACGTTGTTATTCTACGAGTAATTTGGTTCCCCCGCACACACGTAATCCTTTTTTTATTCCCTCAAAAATACAGTAAAATTTAATTATACGTTTTATAATTTTAAGTAAAAAAAAATACCGTACCTTCTATTTTTATCATAAATCCAAAGATATAAATTATGAGCGAGAAAAGGTCATGAAAATAATCGCGATTGTCCGCGCTCGCAATATTCATGAAATGCAACAAGCGCCAGAAAAAAATTCGCATCAACATTGTTAGCATTTCCGAGGATCGAAACATTTTTATGTATAATAATAATAATAAACTTTAACCACAGATTATCAATGAACATTTTTTTCTCCCCTCCTCTATCGAACTCTTTATTATTAATAAATGTAATAATTTCTATCGAGTTCCGTGCGTTTTGTTATTCGCAGTGCAAAGATGTTTGACCTGGATCGAGTGCAAAGTTATTTTAAACGAACGATGCTTTTTCCTAATGTATCAGCAGCAACAGCAGCAGCGATCGAGTGAAAAATTTTCAGGTTCGTCGCAAATGTATTAGACCGTTATATTAGACGAAGAGGCGGAGGGAGAAAAGAAAAAAAAAACCGCGGTCGAATTTTCCGGCTAATGAAAAATAATAACGCTATTTACCTGGATTCATTTTGGATTTCTATCCTCTGCGACTTTATCTTTCACTTGTGCTTTGGCATTTTCACGCCGAATCCTACGATAATTTGGCACCGTATTTGCAACGCTCTTTCCTTCTTTTCTTCTCAGGCATCCATATTGGTTTACTAGGCGTGAAACGCACGTAAGAAAGAAAACAGCAGATTTTCATCCGATCCGCCCACACACCCCATTCATATTTACGTAAATCTTCTCGTTCATCAACTCAGATTTAAATCTATCCATCAATTTTCGACAACAAAACATTTTCCATTGACGATTTTCTGATTAATGGCCATCAACTGTTGTTTGAATTATGTTTTAATAAATGAAATAATTTAATTAAATTTAAAAATGTAAAATATTTGGCTTTAAACGTTTTAATTTTAATAGAAAACTAGACTTTTCGTCAGTTTCGTTTAAAATCTTTCAATACGCCCGCCTATTTGCAGCGCGCCACTAGGTGACGCTACCGCAAGGTAATTTTACGCTACCGTACTTTTTATCTTTGATGATGTCACTCAAAAACATTCGCTCGGAATTTCAAGTTTCCCGTGCTTACGTCACAATGAAATGAATAATGGCGGACACTGGAGATCGGGATGTTAATTTGAGTGCTTTACAACGAGTTGATCCGTACATTGTGGAAGTTTTAAACTCGGCAACGCAAGTGGCATTATATAAATATGCATCAGATTTTGAATGGGTGAGCACTTGAATTATCCGTCTTAATTAATTTTACGTAAGCCATTGTACAAACTATTATGCATAGGCTGCATGGCCATTTCTTAACGCTATTTCTAATCTTGATCTACCGGGTATTAAAAAAAACAACTTTTAATCACATTATGTTTTACTACACGGCTTACTAATAATAATAATTATCAGTAAAGTAAAAACTGCTTACGTTTAAAAGTTAACGGTACTTTTCTTGAAGCTTATAATTTACATTTTAATGCGTTACAAATCTTTCAATCAGTAACAGTAACTCGTTCATTAACTACATGTTAATACCTATTAAACAATGCTTTCAATGATGAATTTTAAAATTTGTATATATGGGTGACTAAGAAATGGCCATGACCCTGAGATAGAAAAATGAATTCCAATGTGTGTAACCAGCAGTAGCAGCAGCCAAAGCCATCTGCATCATTTGCCTTGTTTACATCATTTTTTTTTCGCTTTCGCGCTTCCTTTTTCTAACTCACTGTTTGTACGACAGAAAAAGTATCGTTTTTATCTTTTGAAAATTCGTGACACAATGATTTTTCTTTTTAACACTTTTAACTATTTTTTTTTCTTTTCTTTTCATAGGACAAGACTGGTGTGGAAGGAACTCTATTCGTCTATCGAAGGTGAACTAATAATTATAATTACGTATCAAATTAAAATATATACACGGGCATTGAGTGTAAAATAATATAATAATGTAAAAAAAAAAACCCCCCGAAAACGAGAGACAGAAAAAGTAAAGGATGTTTTAACCCGGATTTTGTAAGGGTTTGGAAATGCGACCTTATAGTTTATTTTTGGGTATAAACTTCTTATTATTTTTATCTCTATTTCTATAGAGTGGATGTTCGGCCTTCTCATTTGGGCCTCGTAAAATAACAAATAGCAATTTCGATCTTTTATATCGAGCTATTTTAAGCCACGCGATGAAATTAATATATTTCTTAAATACTTTTACTTTAGCTGAGCCTTAAATCTCAAAAGCTCCAATTTAAAAATGTTTTTCCAATTTAATAAATTTAAAAAAATATACTAATAATCAAAATTTCAATATTTTACCTGAAGGCTATCCTATTTTTCATAATAATTGGAAGAATCTGTTGAATAGCCGTTAAAAATATTAATCCTTTTTGGTTAAACTTAATTCGATAAACAGTTGATTACACTTTCGACTGGATTAACTCAAAACGCGAAGTTTACCGTTTCATTATTAGCGGTGTTAATTGACCGTCGAAAAGTGGAAATATCAACACTTCTTCACAAACTTCTTGTTCACCATTTGCGTCAATACCAACTAAATATATTTAAAAAAAAAAATTGAAACGTATAAATAAAAAAAATAAAATAAAAAAAAAAGTAAGATGTAGTAACCGCCTTCTTGTCTTTAACTTCCTCTTTTGGCTTATCTCCAACCCCTTCTTTCTCTTTAACTTCGTGTGGATGTGGGTTAAGGAAAAAATACCATCAACCGAAATAAAACGCGCAAATTAATGGTTCTCTGTTTCTCTATGCCCGATGTACATGGAAGCTCCCCTCCTGTTTTGACGTCAAAATTTGTATATTTAAGGTCTGCTCCTCCTTTCTATGGCTTTCTTATAATGAATCGACTGAGCAAAACTAACCAGGTGGAACCTATCACTAAAGAGCTGATACTTAAAAGAGACGATCCGTATTTACTTTATAGAAATTTTAAATGTAAGAAAGCAAATTTACTTTTGTCGTTATTTTAACCAAATTCATATCGTATTGTTTTCATTTTTACAGTGGACGTATTTGGAATATGGTTTTATGAATACAATGATTGCATTCTAATCAACGATGCAATCAACAGGTGAATATTAAAAGTAACTTGTTTCTGAATTTCTGCAAATGGATCATTAAAAATGTTAATGTTTCGATAAATATAATTATTATTACGTAATTTAAAAATACTTTTGATTCTATTTTTGGTGTTAGGTTGTTGAATGACGAGAACGAAAATGCCAGCAATGAAAAATCTCGCTGGGCATCCGGGAACGACTCCAACCATTACAGTTCCGGCATCAATAACGGTTCCGATAATTTAGATATAGTTTCCATGTTAACTAAAGCACAAGAAGACTATTTAAAAGTATAATTATATTTGGATTTTACCAGTTTTTTTTTTTATATTTACAATTTTTTTTTATTTTGGATAAGTAGAAAAGTAATTCAGATCCAAAACCAATAGTCGAAAGTCCTATTGCTGGTGCGGCAGCAGCGGCTTCAGCTGATCTTGTTCGACCCAGAGCAGTTCGAATTAATAGTAGCGGACCGCCCGACGTCACCAAAATTACAAGCGTGTCAGAATCTAATTTAAATAACGAAAAACAATTGACGATTGAAGATCTTTTCGCGAGAGCTTCGTGCGCGGATTCCTTAAGAGTTCAAACTAACAAGGAATTTGGGCGACATAACCCAATTCTTCAAAGACTAATGTCTAATCCGGAAAATTTGGTTGAGCATATAGAAAAGAGACAAAGGAACGAGAATTCGAATTTGACTCACTTTCCGGAAGAGAAACCGATTGTAGTTGCCGAAATTTCCACGTCTTCGCCTACAGGTAAAATAATAAAAAATAATTTTGATTTAAAATTTACAGAAAATTAATACCTGCAATTGAACGGTAGAAACTTGCAGTTCGCCAAAAGGTAGTCAGTCGGATTCAGTTTTTACTCCGGCCATGTTTGAAAATGCGCTATCAATTCCGGATCTTACAACGCCGGTAAGATAGTTTGTTTGAATTCTCAAAGTTAATATACAATATAACCGTTACTAAACTTTCCTTCAGTTAATGTCTCCGAACAAGCAACCGCCGCCATTACCTCCTGCAACCCTTCACATGTCTCTCATGTCCCCTATGATGTTTAGCACGCCCGAGTCTTTCACGAATGAACGAAAATGTCTCCCGGCTCGAATGGATTTTGAAGAAAGTGAAATCCAACCATTAACTAAGACTCAACTCGTTCAAGCTTTTATCCATTTACTCAAAGTATAATACACATTTTAATTTTGACTTCCACAACAATGATAATTATTGTACATTTTGTGTTACAGAATGATTCGACATTCATTTCAAACTTGCATGAAGCTTACGTGAAAACTTTACAAAGGCGAGATAGTAATAATAGCTTGGGAAAAAAATCAAATGGATTTTTGAATTGAAGTCTACGCTCGAATTTTAATTCCTCAGTTTTATCTGCGATAGTTTTTAAATGTTACTTATAGACTTTCTTACTATTGAAAGAAATTTCAATACTTAAAAAAACGGAAGATGTTGATGAACAGCGAAGAGGTGACTTAAGTATGCGATTCGCTTTCTTTGTAAATAGCCGTTGTCACATTTCCAACTGATTTTATGAAAACATTACTAAAATATTTTAAAATGTCAGTGAAATTTGGGATTTTTAAATAAAAAGTTTAAAAAAGTTTACGTTGTATCAGATTCTAGTATAATAACTGGCTTTTCATTCGATTGTGGTTCTAACTTCGCAGCTGTTTCAGCCAAGTATGTAACCAGTCCAGCTGAGTGATTAGACACCTTTCCTTTGCCTATATTTATTTTTTTAATAAACAAAACGTAATTGCTATTGCAAGGCAAATTTTTGTCGCAAATAGCATAATAGGATCCATATGCAACTTGTACCGTGACTTAAAATCCTCAAGTTGTAAAAAAAAAAACTGGTAGGGGAAACTAAATAATGAGGAGTCTAATAAGACCAAGACTGGGATGAGTTTATAGAATAAAACAAGGGTCTTCATCTCTTGAAATAGCTAATAATAATTATTTAAAATAAAATCCAATATAGTTCCCCATTTTATTAAGGATTTTAAGTTCTGGTCAAGATTGTTAATTTTAGAGTACCAGAAGCATTTGGACCTACAATTAATCAGATAATTACATTGCAAACATAAGCCTTGTGAATCTGCACATATAATTCCTACTATTCCAGGAATGTTCATTCTGTAAAAAAAGAAAAATAAGCATAGGCCTACTAACAAATAAAGCACATTATTATCCAATAATTACAGTAATACACGAGATCATGCTATTAAATTTGAAAAATTTAAAGACGGTACATAATCACATGACGTTTCTTATCAATATTATCCATAGATTTTTCAGTATTACCTGTTAATCTTAATTAAAAGAAAATTATAAAAATATCTTACGTGTCACTTAAACACTTGTCCAAAACTTTCTCCATCTTATTATATTAATAATTATCCGCGTAATAAAAATTCACTTTCAACTACTGGAGTAGGAACACGGTGAATAGGAAAATTTATAGACTTTGTATTTCACAGCTGATTTCCAATCGCGTAAACAACTTGTGCGCATGCTCGATTGATGCAGACCGTTTTTAAGAACTTTTGTCATCTGAGAAAATCAATGATGAAATTTTTTAAATGATTGCTTTTTAATAAAAATGTTAATAAATCTTTTAGCAAAACAAATAGGTGAGAGAAGTACCTTTATTTCTTTATCTAAAAGAATCATTCGACGCGATTTTAATCACAGACTATTAAATTCTTCTGTAAGTATTTCCACGAATCATTTTGAGCTTGATATGATTTGCAAAATTTATTTAAAAAAGTAATAATTTTTAATCAGAATTCTGGATGTAAGCAATTTTATAGAGAATATGTAGCCGTCCGTAAACTCTTTCATAATTCTGGTTTTCAAAATGCCCAACTATCCAAATGTAAATACAGTATGGTACAATTTTTTTAAGTGCTTTTTTTCCCTAATTTCATTTTCAGTAATAATATTTTTTGCTAAACTTACTTTCAGTAATTTATCGAGATATTGTTAGGTATATTTCTACATCGCAACATGCTTTCAATAAAAGTGATCCAGATGATAAAAAGAAGGATGACGATAAAGGTTTAGAAATGATATTTTTAACTTTCTAACTTGTAAAACCCAAGCATTTGTAGACGAATCGAAGCTGTCATGGGCGGCTAAAGTTGCATTTTGGTTAATGTGCGCGTCTGTGATTATGGGTTACTTTTCGCAGTTGTCATCTACACCCAATAAATCAGAGACGGAGCGATATATATCTTGGAATGAATTTGTGCACCACATTTTAGCGAAAGGTGAAGTTGAGCGACTAGTCGTTCATCCAGAGATGGAGTTGGTCTCTATTTATTTACATGACAATGCCATTGTAAAAGGACGAAGGGTATCTATTCAATTGTCATCCATATATGATCATACTAAACTGTATATGTTATAGATTGAGAATCGAGTATTTCACATGAAGTTTGTAGAAATGGAAAAATTTGATGAAAAGCTTCGAATAGCGGAAGCTAGACTTGGCATAAGACCGGAACACGGAGTTCCAGTAATTTATGAGAGAAATCAACCCGGTTCAGCGCTATTTTTAATTTTTTTGGTGATCGTGTCTATTGCTATTTTGACAATGTTTAGATCGGGTTCAATAAAACCACCTCAAGCCATGGATATGTTTGTAAATATGACTTATACTGAATATAAAATTATTTAATTGACATCTTTAAATCCAGTCACAGTTAACTCGAGCAAAATTCACAATGGTCGATCCTTTGACGGGTGGCAAAGGCGTTTTATTTAAAGATGTAGCCGGTCTAAAAGAAGCCAAAATAGAAGTTATAGAATTTGTAGATTACTTAAAACGACCTGAAGTTTATAAAGTAAGTTTTTTGTATTTGATAATTTACGCGAATCACTTAAAAAATATATATATATTTGGGTTCTAAAGAGTTTGGGTGCTAAAGTTCCTCGAGGTGCCTTACTTTTGGGACCGCCAGGTTGTGGAAAAACATTATTGGCTAAAGCAGTTGCAACGGAAGCCAACGTTCCATTTTTGGCGATGGCTGGTTCAGAATTTGTCGAGATGATTGGAGGTATAATAAATTTAAGAACTATAAGAAACAAATTTTACAGTAATTTTTTTAAAAAAAAAAAAAAAGGTCTTGGAGCTGCCCGAGTTAGGGATCTATTTAAGGAAGCAAGAAAAAGAGCGCCATGTATTATTTATATTGATGAAATCGACGCAATTGGTCGTAAAAGATCTGCATCGTAAGTATTATTTTACAGAAAACTCTATAAAATTTTTACTTACCTAAAAACTAGATCTGGTGGAGGGGGCCAGGCAGGAGAAGAAGAACATACGCTAAATCAATTACTAGTCGAGATGGATGGTTGATATAGATTTTTATTTTAGTTTTATAGAAAATGTAGGAAATGAATCTTTACACTTTACTGTCATGTAGGCATCGCTACGAAAGAAGGTGTGCTTCTTTTGGCCTCGACAAATCGCTCGGAGGTGTTGGATAAAGCTTTGCTTCGACCTGGTCGTTTCGATCGTCATATTCTCATCGATCTTCCTACTTTGGAAGAAAGAAAAGAAATCTTTGAACTACATCTTAACTCAATACAACTTGAACATCCACCTACCTCTTATTCTGCTCGATTAGCTCAACTTACTCCTCGATTTAGTGGTTAGCCGATATTAAATGCGACTCCCTGGACATACTATTACAGTATCTAACTTTTCTTTCAGGGGCAGACATTGCGAACGTTTGCAACGAGGCTGCTCTTCACGCCGCTCGTACTCAGGAGAAAAAAGTAGCCTTGGCCAACTTATCTTATGCAGTAGAGCGTGTAGTGGGTGGAACTGAGAAACGAACACAAGTAATGTCAGCTGAAGAGAAACGAATTGTTGCGTACCACGAGTCAGGACACGCATTAGTTGCTTGGATGCTCAAACACACCGATGCATTGCTTAAAGTATTAAATCGTTATAATTGACATAACTGTGCCATTCTCAAAATTACTTATTAGATTTCCATCGTGCCACGAACGAATCACGCTTTAGGTTTTGCGCAATATGTCCCAGCAGACAAGCACCTTTATGGAAAAGACGAAGTAATGAATTGACATTTTGAATTGATGAACGTAAATTGAGTCATTTTTGTTTACTAGTTGTTCGAACGTATGTGTATGATGTTGGGAGGTAGAGTTGCTGAATCTTTAGTATTCAATCGGGTCACCACTGGAGCAGAAGACGATCTTAAAAAAGTCACAAAGTTGGCGAACAGTCAAGTTAAAGAGCACGGAATGAGCGATACGATAGGGCATTTATCTTTCGATGCCGATCAAGAAAATCCATTCGGTAAAAAGCCGTACAGCAAACAACTCGGAGCGATAATCGACCAGGAGGTAATGAAGCTAATTACTCAGGCGTATCGGGCAACAGAAGGCATTCTGCAAGCCAACATGGGTAAATTAGCTTTGATAGCTGAAGCACTTCTTAAGAAAGAAACGCTAAGTTACGAGGAGATGGAGTCGCTAATTGGACCGCCGCCACACGGCAAGAAAAAATTAATAGCTCCTGTTACTCTTACCGAATCAGAAAATCCAAACACGACTCCAATCGATAATAATAATCATAATAGTCCACCTTCTTAGTATTTTCAAGTATTAAAAATATTGATCGGCACTGTTTCATCCGTTGCCGTAGAATTATTAATAGATAATGTTGATATCGATTTTTGTTTATGAAACCGGCGCATGTGCACAGTTAGATTTCCTTTTTTAGTAAAACTTGCATTACATATTGGGCACTTCACTTCTTTAGCTGAATGCGTTAGCAAATGATTTTGAAGGCTGCTTTTCTGATTATATGTACGATTACAAATAGGACATTTAAATATTTTATCCGTGTGAACGTGTCGCAAGTGATTTATCAGTTGATTTTTTTTGCTGAATGATCTGTCGCAAATATCACATTGCAAATCTTTCATTATCCTCATCGTTGTATCCGGTGAAATAGCCCGGCTCAAGTCTGAATCAGAAAGGGCCGAAATTTCTGTAACCATTTCACCAGCTTCAGTTATATTTAAATTTACTTCTGTACCGATTTCGTCCGCTTTTGGCGAAGATGGTGGTTTAAGAGTCATTTCCACACTAACTGGTTGAAGAATAACGTTATGGCACGCATTAAGATGATTGTTATTCATCAATTCCTGAGAAGCTGTTGGATCTAAAGTAATATTAATATTGCCCTGTTCTTGAAGTTGTTGCAATATGTTTGCATCAATTTGAATGGTTTGCGTAACGAGATGCACCCCGGAACTGAATTGTAATTGAACGCCTTGAGTACCATTTTCTATAATAGAACCGGGTCCGCCTAAAACTGGATCCAACGAGAGCGTTATATTTGAAAGTACTGTTCCGTCTTGATGTACAGGCATGCTTAAAAGCTCTTGGGGCATTAAAACTGGAGTTTGATAATTGTTTCCATCGCTTTCCAAGCCAATGGAAATTGATTGACTTTCGTGGAGAAGTGTAGTAGATGGTTCACCACTTTTCAATTCTACTCTCTCTTCAGTCGTATGCTTCTTTTTCTTATTTTTCTCAGTCTTCATATGACTGAAAATATGACTTTTCCGATGTCCAGAAGTGCGAAATCTAAGTATAAGTTAATTATTAGTACATGAGATACTAATTTAACAATAACAACCAAAACAAACCTGAGTTCACAATGTGGGCACTTAAAGGGTTTAGCCCCAGTGTGTAATCTCATGTGTACTTTAAGAGAACCTTTGGTAGTAAAATTTGAATTGCAAACGTGACAATTAAATTTTTTCTCTTTCAAGTGAGTTTTCTTATGAGAATCCAAAGTCGATTTCACGGTAAACTTCTTTTGACATTTGTCGCAACTAAACGGTTTTTCACCTTGAAGCAGAAAAAAAATTAGTATTCAAACGTTTAATGATAAAACTAGAATCCAAATTTATTTACCTGTGTGTATTCTAACATGCCTAGTTAAATCACTGGGTTTTTTAAAACTTTTCTTGCATTGATTACAAGCGTGGGGAAAGCGCGGTTTATGCAGTAATTCTTCTTCTTTATCTTTAATTTCGCTTATTCGGTTTTTTTCCGCGGCTGAAGCAATCAAAATTTTCTCAGAAACGCTAATAGCGGCTTCTTTGTTTTGATTTGCCAATTCAACAGTTTGTTCTTCCGTAAATTTCACCAGAGTATTTTTAGCTTTCTTCATCGAATTATTTAGGCTACTCGATATTTGTTGTTCTTCATCGCCGCTTTCATCAGTGTTTTCGCACTGGGATGATAGACTTCGTCTTATGCCTTGCTTTCTTCGCTGAGCTGGAATATTGTGAATCTGCATGTGGCGAGTGAGAGAACCATTTGTAGTAAAAGTCGATCGACAAATATAACACGAAAATTCTCGCACCCCCATATGAGTCTTTAAATGAGCTTTTAAAACACCATTAGACACGAAATACCGGTTACAAAGATTACATCCAAAAGGTTTCTCTCCCGAATGGCTTCGCTCGTGCTGCTTTACGTGGCTTAAACGCTTAAAAGTTCGGTAACAATATGAACATTTATTTAACTTTTTACTGTTCGTCTTGACATTCGAGCCGCCCTCATTTGCGTCGTTCTGTAAAGGGATTGGAAGGATAGAAGGTAAAGACGTGGGTAAGGTCTCCTCTACCCTAGAATCTCCAACATCCATGATCGGCTCCGTCGGAGTTTGTCTCGTTGGGCTTAAAAGATTTGCCAGATCAGAATGCACGCCTAAACCAGCAACGGTGCTCACAAAACTATCGCCCAAAGCGCTCATGTCCAGTGTTGGATGTAACTGGTCGGATAAGTGAAAAGCGGACGAAGTAAAATGATCAAAATTTAAAGGAGGATTTTCTTCGCTAAAATGCTGTTGCAGCTGTTCCACCGTCTCGGAAACCTGCCTTAGTGATAAATCTCTGGTTGGATCAACCACCGAATCCATGTCACTTCCATTCAACTGTATCTCGACGGCGACTTCGGTTGAAGCTTGAGCTTCCGCAGTTGATTGATTGGTAGAAACAGGATTGAGTGAAATCAAATTCTCGTTGCTAGTGGTCTGCGCTGCCGCCGCTTGCACAGATAGCTCGTGCTTGTGACATTTGATATGTTTCTTACAATTAAGAACAGTTTTAAATTTTTTCATACACCAAGAGTAGGGACACATAAAAGGACGCGATTCACTGTGAATACACATGTGACGTTTCAAACTTCCGTTAGTTGTAAACGTGGCTTCGCATTGTGGGCAACCAAACGCCTTTTCTTTAGTATGAGTTCTCAGATGAGCCTAAGAAAAATGAAAAATAAATTCACATTATCAGACAGCAATAACATTTTTTTTTTTTTTTTTACAAAATATTAACTTACATTTAACACTCCACTCGAAACGAATCCTTTTGAACAGGTGGAGCATCTATACGGCTTTTCCCCCGTGTGAGACCTTACATGTTGTTTTAAATGACTCGATTTTTTAAAGCCTTTTGAGCAGTATGAGCAGGTGTACGGTCGTTCTCCAGTATCTTCGCTAACACCCACTACTCGAACCGAGTATTTGTTTATGGTCCTAACTAACCCATCGTCAGTGATTAGCAGAGGTTCTTCTAAAGCCACATCGGGTAAAATGTGTGCGGGGTTTTCGATTATTTTTTTCGCTGCTCGCCTAATTTTCTTCGTTGCAATTTTAGCTTCTTTAAAATGAGAAGCTAGATGAGATTTTCGATGACCGGAAGTTCGAAATTTTTTTTCACAGTGTGGACAGTCAAAGGGTTTCGCACCGGTGTGAAGCCTCTGATGGACTTTTAAACTACCGTGTGTGGAAAACATACGTTGGCAAACATTGCAGCAAAACGCCTTAATACCAGTGTGAGTTCGTTGATGACTAGTCAAAGTACTTTTAACGGTAAATGATCTATAGCATTGTTCGCACTTAAACGGTTTTTCGTGAGTGTGAACGCGGATATGTCGTACTAAATCACTAGGTTTTTTAAAGGTTTTCGTACAATATACGCATTGATGATATCGAACTCCGAATACCCTACGTACAGGAAGCCTTCGAACTAAATTTCCCAACTTCTCATCACTACTTCTTTGCATGTCTTTCTGAGATAATTGTTGATCCCCCGTTAATCCGCTGTTTTCAATAGCTTGCTGAAGAAGATCAGAATTCCCGTCCATTAAATCTTCGTTCATCTAAACGCAAAAAAAAAAACACAATCGCTATCATTTATTACATTAACATTAATAAACATTTTTTAACCTACATTGTTTTCCATAGTACTTCCGCTTTTATTAGCTCTTTGATCTTCCGAAACACTATTCAAATCGATTAGCTGTTTTATAACATCGTTCACATCTTTTCTGCCATCTCCCCCATCAATATCCATCTGTAAGTACATTGATAATAAACGTTTAATAATTAAGCAAGCTAAAGTAAAAATCATTTTATCGTACCGGAACTATTCCAACCACGGGATGAGAACGGCTGATGTGAGCATTTAAAGCTCCCAGTTTTTTAAAAACACAGGAACATTCTTTGCAGCAAAAAAATTCTTCCGCTGCACCAGCTTTAACTATTGTATGAACCCTTTGAATGTGAGCTCGTAAATTTCCTCTCTGAGAAAACGTTGCTGAACAAAACTCGCAAGTGTGGGGCCTCAAACCGTTGTGATTCATTTCATGGATCCTCAATGCACCTTTCTGATTGAAAGATTTTCCGCACTCTTCGCACGTGAAGGGTTTTTCACCTAGCAAAAAAAATATTTGGTTGTCAATATATTTATTTGATAACAAAATGAATTTATATAATTGTCCAAAAAAAATACCGGTATGAATTCGTAGATGCCTTTCTAACTGACTTGGCTTCTGAAATAACTTTCCACAATTATGGCAATTATGATTAAAGCTTGATCTATCAATATTCCGTTTATGCGTTCGGTGCGATAAAGAAGCCCTAAATAAATGATTATAAAATAATTAAAAAATCATTATCCTAAATTAAAAATGCATTTAAGAAAAAAAGACTTACTTAATTCTATAATGTGCTTTCAAATGCTCCCTTAACTCCGCAGCTTTATTAAATTCTCTACTGCACTGTTTGCAGCTATAAATTTGATTCTCAGCCTCTTCTTTATGTTTCATTAAATGTTTATTTAATTTGTTTTGAGTGCTAAATTCGTCACCGCATTCGTTGCAAGTTAGATTTTCGTCCATTTCGTGCAACATAATATGGGCCTTCAATCCCGCAATCCGCGAAAAACGTTTTCCACATTGAGGACATATGGGATTACCTGCATTATGCGTTGCCCGATGAAGATTCAAATTTACTTCCACGTTAAAAGTTGCGTTGCAAATATTGCAACGGTGCGGCTTGTCATCGGCGTGTGAGCGGATGTGCCTTTGCAGCTGATTCCATTTGTCGAGTATTTTATCACAAAGATCGCATTTAAATGGTCCCTTTCCGACGGGCGGTCGCACAATTTCCGAATCATTTTTAACAGGTGGCAATGTTTGCGTTTGTTGAAGCGAAAGAAGAGAAGATATTTCTGATATTTGAGAATTAAATATGGGAAGAATTGATGAACACGGCTCCAGTCCACTGCGCCCAATATCTGCATCTTCTAACGGAACTACAGCACTCTCAAATAATGCCACCTAAAAAAATACACAATAAATAGTCGAACATCACTTAACCGAAAAGTAAACAATCACTTGAGATGGATCCAAATATACAGTTCCGTCAGGCGCTGTTGTTATTATCAAACCTTGAGAGTTGGGAACATTTAGAAATGTTCCGTCATCTCCTTGAACTAACGGAACATTGATGATGGTGGTTGAGCTCTGGTGGTGCGGTTCTAAATCGTCACCATTTATCACTTCTCCCGTGATGATTGGTACGGTCACCAATCCCCCTTGCTCATTAATATCTCTCACGTTAATTTCCATCATTATTAAATATTCTGCAAGTGTCAAGATTCAAAACACTTTTATGTTCTTGAGTGTAAATAAATTATTTCAGCTTAATAGTTACCACAAATTACAAGATACTTTTTTCCTATCTAATAAATTAATTCGTATGCTATCAGCCAATTCCAAATGCAGGTAAAACTCCATTTAAAACAGTTTCTAAACGAGAAAAATAACAAAATTTAATCTCCGCCGCCATTGTGTTAAATATATCATTCCGCCACGGCGAACACTACAAGACCAACAAACGCATACCTCCACTTTCGATGCATCCGCTGTCTGGATATTATTACAACGTAACAATGCCAATTCATAGAAAATTATAAAAGGAATTGAAATAATTGACTGCGCTTTCGATTTGAGACTGGTAAATCGACTTTAATCAACAAAGAGATTATAAAATGGAGGAAATGAGGCAAAAACGTCATCTCGTAGGTGGCGATCAGAAGTAGGTGCGATCGATTGCTAAGTTCAGCTGCTAAATTAACTCCACCTGCTTTTGAAATCAAGAGCGTTAGAATTATAATGATTAACTTTACGAACGCTACCATGACATAACTACGAAACCAAAATTCTGTAAAAATAATTTTGTTTATGCAAATTTTAAAAAATAAAAAAAGAAGAAAATAAAGTACAATGCAGTGTTATATTAAATGAAACCATGATTTGTCCCTAGGACAATGTATTATTGAGTAAATTATACATTTATTACAGTACCAGGGGGGGGGAAAGGTTAAGGTTAGTACCATGCCCTCGGGCTATGGGTTGCGCTTCATTAATATTACTGTTACAGGCAATGTGAGTATAGCAGGCCTTGTCAGTACAGTAAACAAGGGGTACTGTAATGGTAATAGGTTACCGGCAAAATCTGAAATAAGGCCAAACTAGATTTGCCCAACGTCGAAACCTCCAAATCCACTTTTTGTAAATCAATCCATCACAAAGAGGCTCACGATAAAGGAGTAACTCTGTACTTTTGTTTGTGATTTCTTTTACCGTGTGCGCCTTTGTTCTGACTTAATACTGTACAATATTAAAAAAAAATGTGGTTGTAACCGTTGTAGAGGTTTCGACGGAATGCCGTTTTTGCAATGAAACTCTGACCGGAAATAGTGTGCAATCAGTGCGACACATGCGCAGTGTGAAGTTATTTTTTCTGGCATGCAAGGAAGTTCAGAAATAATTATAAACGAGAAGCCAGCCTGGAGGACAAGCAATTAGAGATTTATAATTATTTATACTTAATTAACGGAAGAAAATTATATTGAAATCCAAATATTAAGTTTTATAATGACTGACGAGCAAAAATTAAAAGTTGGATTCTATCGTGTAGATTTAAATAGGACTATTTGGGAAGTACCTGATAAATATCAGAATCTATCCCCTGTCGGTTCTGGAGCCTATGGACAAGTGTGGTAAGGAATGTTGACAAATGTTACTTTTTATTACGCTTTGGTCGCTATTGATTGCGCGAAAATGCATCATATAAAACTTTAAAAATATTACACCAACAAGAGACGTTTGTTTCAGTATTAATTTGTAAGCTATTTTTAGTTAAACTGTGAGCCAAGTTATTTTAAGGTTTTGCAAAAAAAATTTGAAAGAAAAAAAATATACATTTTTTTCCCCCTTTTGAAAATAATGAATATTTTTTAATTGCATTGGCATGATTGAATTTATTTAGTTCAGCTATGGACACACCTACTAATATCAAAGTTGCCATCAAGAAACTAGCCAGACCCTTTCAATCTGCTATTCATGCCAAAAGGACGTACAGAGAAATAAGAATGTTGAAACACATGAACCATGAAAATGTAATTTCAAATATGCAAGCATTTTATATGTTTAATTAATTGTATTATTAATAATTTATTATATTAGGTTATTGGCCTTTTAGACGTTTTCACCCCGACCACTACTCAAGATGAGTTCCAAGATGTTTATTTAGTTACTAATTTGATGGGTGCCGATTTAAATAACATAATACGCACTCAGCGGTTAAGTGACGACCATGTTCAGTTCTTGGTTTATCAGATACTCAGAGGACTAAAATATATTCACTCGGCTGGAATTATACATAGGGTAAATTTAATATAATAATAAACAATGTAGCACTAACATTAATTTATTATTTAGGATTTAAAACCAAGCAATATAGCAGTAAATGAAGACTGTGAATTAAAAATCTTAGATTTTGGTTTGGCAAGGCATACGGAAGTGGAAATGACAGGATACGTCGCGACTAGGTGGTATAGGTAAATATCAGATTGTAATTTTAATTGAGGTAAAATATAATTTACGTATTGCATTATTTTGATAAACATTATAGAGCTCCAGAAATTATGTTGAATTGGTGTCACTACAGCCAGACTGTCGATATTTGGTCTGTTGGATGTATAATGGCAGAATTGATTACCTCTAAAACATTATTCCCAGGAAATGATCGTATCCTTTTAAATTTTCACCAAATATCGTAAAGATTTTTTTTGTCGGTTCATTTTTTCTATGTTCATCCGTTTACTTTCGCAAATAACCAGCCTTATAGACTAAAATATAAGCCAAGTAAAACCTGGACTAATCTATTAATAATATTAATCTTAGAAAAAAAAACTAAAATTTTGTTTGTTCGTGAGAATGAGCCTTAGCTGAGCTAACCTTATTAGACATTCACCAACTAAACTTGATCATCGAATTGTTGGGAACCCCCTCTGATGAATTTATGAAGAAAATATCCAGTGAATCAGTGAGTAATTTGCCGTCTCATTTAGCACTACCTCTCATTTCCCTCTATTTACACCAAAACACTTAGTAAAAGTTCGCGTTCTATTTCTACTATTCAAAGTTTATTTTAAATAAATGTAATGGGCCTCAATAATTTTCACTACAAAATATATTTTTGTATCACGTTATTGGGTCCTTATTGGGTTCAGATATCGATCAGTTAACACGAATCATGGCTTTGGTTGGTACTCCTGGTGAGGAGCTCTTAAGCAAATTGGGAAGCGAAGAGGTAAGCCAAGAAAAAAGCGTTAAAAAAATATATTTTTTGATTTATCCAATCCACAACCCCGAGAGCGTTGCTTTCCTTCCCATTTGCAAGACATAACATTAAACTTTCTATTTCAAAAATTTAATTGAACTTGTACGTTATATTTTTTTAAGGCACGCACATATATCCGATCACTGCCGGTTATGAAAAAGAAGGACTTTAAACAATTCTTTAAAGGAGCTAATCCTTTAGGTAATTGTGGTTTTTTATAAACTGTAATGTTAAAAACGACATTAAATTAATATTATTTTCAGCGATTGACTTGCTTGAAAAAATGTTGGAGTTAGATGCAGATAAACGGATAACTGCAGAACAGGCTTTGGCTCATCCTTATTTATCACAATACGCAGATGCTTCAGATGAACCCACATCAGAGCCATATGATCAATCGTTTGAAGACATGGAAGTTGCAGTACCTGAGTGGAAAAGTATTAATTCAGATTTTTGTAATGAAAATTTGATGAAATTTTAACTATTTTTAATTTAAGGGCTGGTATATGAAGAGCTAACGAACTTTCAAGAACAGAAAATGACTCGAGAGTCGTAATTTATAAATTTGTAGTATTGCAATTTAACATTTTTTCATCAAATATATATTTACAAAAATAAAACAAAAAGAAACAAAAAAATCGGGGTAAACAGAAAGAGGGAAAGTCTAGTGGCCAAAATTTTAAAAATCGAACAAATGTCATAATCAACAATTTGAATGAGATTCCTACTTAAAATTATATTGAGCTGCATGGCTTATGTTTTGAGGGAGCTCCAATAATGAAAGGGACAATCGTGGCGTGAAAAGCTAATACAAATAGTTTAAAAATAATTATATAGTTAAAAAATGTCATTCCAAGGGGAATTAAATAAAATGATTACTATTAGTTGACACCACTCTCAATGGCTTCAATTAATTTAACCAATTCGTCTCTGTCCACACCGGTATACACATTGTGCTCCAAACAATACAGAAGAAATTTTCTCCAATAGAAATCCTATGTAATCAATTGCTTGTAAATTTAAGTTATTTTGAAATCTTAAAAAAAATATTTACTTTGATTAAAAGAAATGGATTGCCTACGATGAGAAGTAATGCTTGAGCTCTGGTTAAAGTCACGTTAAACCTCTTTGGATTTGATAAGAAACCTAAATTGTTACGCTGGTCAAGTAAAAGACAATCATTTGTCGAGCGAACAGTAGAAACAATGATGGCTTTCTTCTCTTGACCCTGAAATTCCTCAACGCTGCCAACTTTAGGATATGGCATATTTAATGTTGATAGCATGAGTTTAATTTTTTCTACCTATTTTAAATATTATTCTGTAAGTCTTGAAATGTTGATATGTATTTCTACTTTAACACTTATCCCAATCCTTACTTGTCTGCGGTATGGCGTAATAATGCCTACATCTTCAGGGCTAATACCAAATTCGTATAAACTCTTGAGATATGAAATAACTTGCATGATCTCTTCGGCATTAAACCAAGAAGGGCTGTCATATTCTTGAAGTTCGTCACTCTAAATTTGTTACACTATTAGAATTCAAACCTTTTAAATTATCGAAGTTATGGTTACCCTAATTCCGTTAAAAATAATCATTACATCAGGGTTCAAAAGTTCGGGCCAGTCACGGAGTGAATGCGTGAGACTTGTATTGGCTTTAGGGATCAATTCAGAAAAATAAAATAGTTTACTAGAAACTTCGATGAGGGAGGGATGTGACCTATAATTTTCAATTAATTTAGTAACGAAATCCGGGTTATAACCGCCCGACTCTGATTCATCCCGTAAATAAGGTTCCCAATTGCATAATCGTTCCAAAAATGAAATTTGAAGTCCATAAGTACAAGCGATTTTGGAACGAATTACAGGACCAAGCTGTTGAGGGTCACCAGCTAAAATTAATTGAAAATCTTCAATATTTTTTGCTGCAGTTACAGATACAGGTATCATCAGTTCGCATTCAGTTGCTTGTCCCGCCTAAAATAATAAAAGTATAATTAACCATTAAGTACAAATCTCCAAGAGCCTGTCAACCTTACTTCATCAATAAAAACATGAGTAAAGTGACCAGGAGTGACTCCGATTTGATAAAGAACTCCAGCCGTCACACAAGTACAAATTATAATTCTGTAACGATATACAATCTCAATGGGTAGGTAGGAGTGACTATATGGTTCAACTGTACTTGGCAACTCCTTTAATCAACAATTTTAATTAACAATGAATTCCAAAAATAACTGAGAAATTTTTCATACTTTGTTTATACGATGAACGGCATTTAGTCGAACAAGATCGGCAGTAGTTACAAAACCACTTAAATGCAACCTCTCGCACTAAAATTAAAATAAATTTTAACATTATTTATCAAAACACTATAATTATATGACAATTCAGCTAAACCAAAAGATCAGCAGCACTGTTTGATGATGCGCAAACTAAGATTCTACTATCTGATCGCAATTTAAATACTTGAAGTATAGTCTCAATAATGGTGACAGTTTTGCCAGTACCTAATTAAAAATATAAAGTAATAAATAAAAATTAACATAATGGTAAAAACAATTTACCAGGAGGTCCATATATTATATAAGGAGCAGGGCGTTGTCTAGCCTCAAGAATTGAACGCACTGCACATATTTGACGTTCATTCAATTGTTTATTTATAATATTCGCAGGTTTAAACTTAATTGCAGAAAATTTCGGTTTAGATTTAATCGGAAAGAGAACTTCGGAACCAATTCGATGAAATAATTGTACAGCTTGGTGACACCTTCGAAATGTAGTTCTAAAATAAGAGAAACATTAGCTCGAAATTTAGTATTAACACAAAAAATCTAATCATACCGGCTTATGACAAATTTAATATTAACTGGTTTATTGTCAAACCTCTCATGGTAGCACTCATGAAATTTAATTAAAATATCACTGTTACGTATAGTATGAACGAATCCTTCATAAGATGGATGCGAGCTGTCATAGGGATCAGTGAGAATTATTTTGTCTCCAATCAAAATAGAAGGTCGACCTTCAGACAAACCGGGAACTTCTAATTGCAAAAAATTTTCCTCCTCTTTTAAGAAAGCCTGCGTTAGTTTAAAATTAAACACTTTAAAACCTCGCAACGTTTTGTCGTTTAAATTTCTGCCACTCGCATAATATCCTAATTAAAATTACTACAGTGTAAACTTACTCGTTCCATGTTGAACTGAGCCATATCTACTGTTTGTTGAATTTCTTCCAAATGCAATAAAGTAGAAAAATTATCCTTGTAATTTCTCCATGTTAATTCCTATTAATAATTCTTAGCGAGATCAAATTTGAAAATTAAAAATAAAAATTAATTAACTGATTGTAGTTTTGGTTGCCATTGCAATAAATCTCGTTCATCCTCATGACATTCCCATAGCTCTTTTGGTACAGCATGTTTTAAAATGTAAACTGGCATTCTCATTCGAAGTCTAAAAAAATCTCAATAACATTATTACTATTTTATTTTTAAAATCTTCACAGATTACCCTGCTTCACATCTTCGTCCTGGAACCATCACAGAAGAACCGCCATCATGCGCTCCTGGAGTTTGTCTTTCGTAGTTTGATTTCTTAAAAATGCAAAACAAAATGTAAAAAAAACTTCAATCCTTTTAAAAAAAATAATACTTTATTGAAAAATCCATTTCGGTTTCCATTTTGTAATAATTGCTGTCTTTCATCTTTGGCTTGAAATGTAACTGTACGAGCAATAGAAAACCTTTTAAAGTCGAAATTTATAACACCTTGGTGACGACCCAAAAACCTAAAATATTTTTAAAAAATATATGAAACAGATTTAAAATATCATTCTTAATTAAAATGCTTACTTCGGTAAACATTTTAACGTAACCGTAGCTTCTTCTCCTGGGTTTATAGATCTATTCCTGTTATTAAAATTATTTTCAATTTTCCCGCATTCCAATTGATTTCCACAATTATTTTTAAAATAGCAATGTGGGATTGGTTGCCCTTTGTTCCCATTATTTCTATAAACAAAGCAATATAAAGTCCATCACAAATATTGTAAATAAATAAAACTAAAAAAATAAATAACCTGATTTGAACTTTTTCCAAGTAAGTTTCTCCAACAATAATATCGCCAAAATTAATGGGCGAAGTAATACTTATTTGCTCTTTATCTATGACCAATTGACTAATTGATTTTATTCGTTCATTCAAATGACGTTTATAGATGCGATCAGAAACTTTGACTTGGCTTTCAATGCGAGTAATTCGCCATTCAAAATTTTCATAACTACTTTCGATTGCCGTTCCTTTAATTTCATCTCCGACGCAAAAAACAGCGTCGAAACAACTACCACGAATAATAAACAACTAAATATTTAAAAAAAAAATAATAATTCTAAAACCAATAAAAATATCCAAATTATAATACAGTATAAAAATATAAATTACATTGTCGTCTACAACAGCAACTTTATCGTTGACTTGGGTGACTTTCCCACAAAAGTCTTTTTTTCGGAGAAGATTTAATTTATATTTGAACTGAGAGTCCGCGTTGGTTTCATTGTCTTGCAACCGTACTAACGTGACCCAATCGCCAACAACGGGACGCAAGTCATCGGTGAATGTTTCCTAAATAAAACAATTATTTAAATAAGTCTTTTACACATATTCAATGCAGTATTGTTAAAAAATTTACATTTAAATCGATACAAATTTCATTGCTAATCCAGCATAGATTTGGTTCAATAATTTCTGTAACTTTTCCTACGGTAGATATTTCTTTAGGCTCAATCAAGTCAGGTAGCACTACATCTGGAGCATCTGCTTCCCAGCATTCATTCATAACTTCGACATGATCTGCCACGGACTGTGAACCATTATTATAAACTCGCACTTGCGCCTTCACTAATAAACCTTCTCTAGGTTTCTCTAACCCTACTAGGACATTCAAATCAAAATAAATCTCTTTGTCAATTAAACCGTATCCGTTGAACAGGTTTGTAATTAGACCAAATCGACTGACTGTCTTAAATTCCTCGCTAACTACTGACACTTCATTTTCAATTTCATGAAGTACGGCTTCGTTCGGACTTGCCGCTACTACGGATTGCGAATATTTATTCCAAATATACTTCGTCACGCAAACTAATCCGTTGGCAACAACACCATAAATTAAATACTTTTGTAATTCTGACATTTTAATCATTTAAACATAAAGACAACTAAATTAAATAGCATAATTTTTAAGTTTCCTTTAAAAGATCACGTCAACATTTTTTTGAAAGAAAAACAATTTTGACCGCGTGTTAATTCCACTTACTTTTGCGCATGCGCACGGTTCTGAATTGGATTTGTCAAATCTTTCACGCTTTTGTAAATCTCTACAAAGGTAAATCACTTGGGGCTATGAAATTAAAATAATAATAAAATTATTGTTAAAGTTGTTTAATTAGTATTTAGTTATTCGATAAAACTTGCGAAAATTATTCGATAATCTTAATATTCTTAGAGGTTCATCTTTACCTATCCTTCCCGAACAGCTACCTGTATTATTATTGTGAAAGTATGATTTCTACTTTCTTGTGGCGGCCAAATCTGTTATCAACCATTTGTCGCCGAACCCATCATATCGACGCGCTGCAAAAATAATCTACTAGACCGAGTAGATACTTTTCCATCCAGTAACTACAGTACTTTACTTGCATGTTACACTTTACTATCTTTAATCATAGTTTTTAATCGTTCATGTATTAAGTTTTTTCTTATTACTCTAGATTTTTTAAAAAATATACGGAATAATTGATTTATTTCGTAATACGCTTAACAATGTCATCGAAATGGACTACTGCTATGACGATTAAATTTGTGGCACAGTTCGGGACCCACGAATGTCTTTGGAATCTCGAATCGGAAAATTATAAAAACAGAAGGGCGCGTAACTCGGCTTGCGCACAGATAGCGTTAGCTATGGGGTTGAAAAACTTTAATGTTGCTGATGTTAAAAATAAGATAAAAAATTTGCGATCTACATTTAATCAAGAAGCCAAAAAAGTGGAAGCTTCTTTACAAAGTGAAAATGGATCGGAGGTTTATAAACCTGGTATTAAATGGTATGAAATGATGAGAAGAATTCTAGTTGATAATGTGAACGATTCAACAATTAATGCAATAACTTGTGAGAATAGTATTACGGTTGGTTAATAATTTAAACTTTGATGTTGAACTATAGCGATAATAGCTAACGCGTTTGATTTTTCTTTAGGAAGACGATTCTATATCCATCGACAATCACGACGATGATTCTCAGATTGAAGTAGACTGTGTTTTGGAATACCCAATAGATGAAGCTTCAACGAGTGAAAATAATGTCGTCGAACCAATTATCAACATTAAAAGGAAGAGACCCGATACGATAAAAAATATGCAAATTAAAATGCCGAACAAAAAAATCCAAATGGACGATGAATTTCATTTTTTTGGAATAAATGTAGCTTCCCAATTGAGGAGCTTACCCATTGAGAGAGCCCTGCGTTTGCAAGTCGGAATTCAAAGTTTGCTGGCAGAAGAACGAATCTCACATTCGAAAACTTCTTTAAATGGTACTCGACGATTAAATAAAAGAACTGAACGAAAAGGAAAAACAAGCTAGTGACGTAGGAATGCTTATAGAAGTGTACATAGAACCTAGAGGTCAACTATTGTGAATCAGCCTTAAAAACCAATTTTTTTACGCAATTTCGAGATACCGCGCCATTCATAAAAATTATTTTATCCTTAAAATTGTAAAATAAAGTGTTGTTTCGAGACTTACAGTATGTTGCGAACTTGCTATAAAATTAACTAACTTATAGTAAAAAGCAAAAGAAATGTTATGATTTTCTTATAAATAACTTTTATTTATATTTTTAAATTCATTTGCAATAAATAAAACGACAACGTTTACATAACTTTTAAAGTTTCAATTATTATCTAATATTTGTTATAAAATGTAAGATAATTTCAACTTTTCATATAACTATTTTCTATTTTGATCAACAAAATCGTACAATACATAGAAATCGTTTCCTCTGAGAATACAGTCTTTGTTGTTTTAAGTAAAAATATAATAATTACTGATTTTCTAAATCACCAAATTGCAAATGGGGCATAAAAAATTTTTAAAATAAAAAAAACAAAAAAAGATCTCTTCTAATATACTGTAATTATTTTAAGTGATTAAATGATTTAATTTTTTTTTTCATTTGCACGTCAATTTCATAACGAAAGGAATGTTATCGATAAAAATGGAAATTAAACCTCCCTACTATTCATGAAAAACTCAATAAATTAAAATATACGCTCGTACAAACATAATAATTTCATCAATATTATCTTGCTTTCGATCTCGCATAACTTAAAAATATGAAAAATTTGTTTAAATAAAAATAATAAAGAGCACTTCATATTATCACCTGAATGTCTTTATAAAAATATGTTATTCTCCCATTATTTCCTTCGAATCTTCTTGCTAATCTTCTTAAATACATACAAAGACTAGATTCATTCCACGTGAAATCATCTTATTTGAAGCTTCAACTAGGATGATACGAAGGATCCTGACGACCACGCTTTCTCGTCTTCCTTTTCTTTTGTCGTTTCTTAGTAACTTTTTCAGACTTATCGTCTTCATCACTATGTGATTCAGGTTTCCTCTTGATACACTTTGGCAGCTCAATAGCGGCTGAAGGCACTGATAGTTCATCTGTCGATGAAGAAGAGGAGTTGACTCGGCCAGACTCTGCTTCTGACAAACTTGATAAATAGTCTTTCACTCTAGTATCCTGAAAATCAAATACACTGGCGCATTTTGAGTCGCTCTTCTGGCCAAATTCAGCTGAAGAAGAGGCATTTGCGCCCACCGAAGAATTTCTACAAATAATCAATGATGAAACTGACGAAGATGAGGAGCTTATACTTGAACTGCTACGTGCATCCGTACTACTCTTTTTTAATTTCCGTCTTTGAGCTAGTGGAGCGTTGGAAACATCCTTAATAAACAAACAATTACCAAAACAATCGTACATTTTTACAAAGTTCAGTATTACCTGTAGTCGAAATCCTTCTTTTGTAGCCATAATAAAAGCGTCAAAAGTGACCCTACAATTAATCTCTGCAGTTCGAGGTGATCGAACTTTACTAAGAACTCCGGGAGTCATTAGTGGCGTAGACGAATAATTGCGATGTTTAAAACCATTTATCCATTCGTTATCACGCAAATCACTCATCTTTAAGCGTTTGTTGGGGTCGACTGTTAGTAACCCTAACGAGATATAAAAGAACATTTCTTGTAACTTTGGACTCAATATAAATTTTAATATCAACCAAAGTACTCGGTGCTGTCATATTAGTTAATGTACCTTGAATGACTTGTTTGGCCTCATCGGATACTACACTCCATTCGCATCCACTGAATGAAAAGAGACCTTCTTTAATATTTTTAACGACAGTTTCCGCACTTCCACTGCAGTTACTAGTATGGAATGGAGCTCGACCCGAAAGCATCGTATACTAATAAAATAAATATATTTAACTTAATGAAACGAATAAAATATAGTAAATTCAATGTCGTCGGTATCACAGCCAAATGTAAAATTAATAAAACAATTAAAGCCATTCATACAATAAAATGTAAAAATAAAATTTATAGCCCTCTTCAAGAAAATCATTTATCCAAAACACCGCCGTTAAATTACTTACCAAAATTACTCCTAGGCTCCATAAATCGCAAGATTCATCGTACCCTTCTGAATCCTGAGATGCTGTGGCTAATCGAATAACTTCAGGTGCAGCATAGCCCAAAGTAAAACATGGAGTAGTGAGAAAATTTGCCTTTGGTTTCTGTCGAGCAAAACCAAAATCTACTACTTTGATTAAAGTATCGCTTTCGCCTTCAAACAAAAGATTCTCGGGTTTCAGATCGCGATGAACAACGTCTTGCGAATGCATAAAACAAATGGCAGACAGTAACTGACAGAGTATCTGGCTGGCTTCAGTTTCTGTAAATTTATCCTTCTTCCGAATTCGCTGAAAAAGTTCACCTCCTCGCAAGAGTTCCAAAACAATGTATGTATGAAGCTATTAATATGCGACACATATTAAAACAAATATTATTAGCTGCTTTTATTAATACTATTTACCTCATCTTGAAAGACTTCAAAAAGTTTAACAATATTTGCATGCCCTTGACATTGCTTAAGCAATTTTACTTCCCGAGATGTGTCGACTCTACGACTAACTATTTTTACCGCATATTCAATTTTGGTCTTTTTATTCACACACCGTCTAAAAACACAAGAAATTTTAAATTACAGTGTAATTATAGTGACTAATAATTCACATGATCTGCATCTTCATACACCTTACCTGCAGATACTGAAGCTACCACTTCCTAGCTTCTCCTCAGATAAATTTAAATCGTATTCTTGAAAGAAGGCAGAATTCTAGGAGTGGACATGAATAATCAATTTAGGTTCGAAGTTACAACATGAAATTAAAAAATTGTTTACTTTAAGCTTAGCTGCAAATAATTGAGGAGGATTTGTTATATCCAGTGAACCAGCACACAGTCTCTCAGTGTCGTGAATTACGCTTTCGCTGAACAGAATTGATGGTGAAATGTAAGAATAGCCCTAAAACAATAATTGTAAATTTGTCGCGAATTTTTTAAATAAAATTTCTTTCTTAGACGTACTTTAAAGAGTTTTTCAACGTTTGGTGGTACAACTGCAGGCGAATCGGCAGGAATCATGCCCGTAAATTCTTCGGAAAAATTGCTCACATCTAATTCGCTACTAATTTTAGGTACAAATGGTGCTGAAACAGCTTTCTTTGCTAAATCTTCCCAGTCGAAACCTTTGAAAAACACGTGTCTCTTCAGTTCTTCCGCGTCCGTTTTTCCCCCACCTAACCTTCGCCTTGGATCTTTCACTAGCAAATGTTGAATAAAATCTTGGACTTCTTTTGATAAATGATCGGGAATTGGTGGATCCGAGCGCAAAATTCGTCTGAGAAAAAAAAAATCATGAAACATAAGCTTAACGAGAAATTTAATAGAAAAATAAGGATAAATACCTCGAAATTTCTTGTTGTGTATTTCTTTCCCCTTCTACTGTAAATGGAGAAGCCCCTGTTAATAGTTCGTAAGTCAAAACACCAATGCTCCACCAATCCACAGCCTAATAAAATAATTTAAAAAAAACCATTTTCTCAATAAACTGCGTTCATACAAACGATAGATAAACCGCCATAATATACATGCAATTATTTAACGATAAAGTCAATTCCTTAGTAACCACGATCAACAAAATCAATTTTAAACGTACAAACAAGTACAGTATCTCCAGATTTGAATATTCGTAAGATGTTAAAAAGCAAATAATGTTTCCTTGCAGTATTTAATAAATGTAAAAATTTTTTTACTAACAAGATCATGTCCCGTATTGCCTCCTCTCACGACTTCCGGGGCCATATATTCAATGGTCCCACAAAAAGAATAAGCTCTGGCATCTTTGTCATGAGGTAAAAATTCTTTACTAAGACCAAAGTCTGTTAAAACGATGTGACCATCTGAATCCAAAAGTACATTTTCCAGTTTGATATCACGATAAATTATTCCCAGCTTTAATTTTTTTTTTTAAAAAAAACAATAAATTAATATTTCACAGTATTAAAATAAGCAAATATTTATCGAAGCTAACTTTGTGCAGATGTTCCAATGCTAAGATAATTTCGCCGATGTAAAACTTGACTTCTGGTTCCGTAAACCTTTCCCTTTGGTATAAATGTGTAAACAACTCTCCGCCACTAACATAATCTTTAAATTTCCAAAATTAAAATCTGTAAACTATTAAATAATACTGATTAAATAATCAAACCAAGAATCAGATGTAGTTTAGCGTCTGTTTGAAAGGCGTAATGTAATGTAACAAGGAATGGCGACTGTCTAACAGACTGAAATATAAAAACATTACGATACAGTATTAATACTATAAAATCATTTTTTAAGCAAACAGCATCAGAATTTCAATGTTTACCTCTAGAACTTGTCTTTCTGTCTTTGTATGCTCTGTTGTTTTTCTTTTTTGAACTATAGCTGCTTTCTTTAAAACTTTCATCGCGTACAACTTTCCATGATCTTTTCCGTGCAGTTTTCGCACCAAAAACACCTTCCCGTAGGCTAAAAAAAATATGATTAATATTATTATAATTCCCAAATTATTATAGGCCTACTTAATTTGTTTAACATACCTCCAGTTCCTAATACTTTTAGTAATTCAAAATTGGAAGCATCTACTTTCCCTCGCCCACTAAGGTTAACTAAAAATAAAAACCAGAAATTACTAATAAGAATTTATTAAAATTGTCTTAAACACTGTTTAAAATCCTGTTAAGTATTGCTACTTAACGACGGTAAATAAATTATGATTTAAATGGTCCAAAAAAACCCAAACTTAACAATATACATGTAAATAAATGTAGTAAGTTTTTTACTGTATTCTTAAATAAAACGATTTACAGTGTTTTAAATTTGCGCTTTAGACTATATAATAAAATATAGTTTAAAAATTATAAGATATCTAATTTATACTGTAGATTCCATTTTCCTTGGAATTGAAAATATAAATGCCATCAATTTATTTTGAAAAAACAAAAACAAAAAAAAACTATTAATTTAAAATAATATACAGTAAGCCTACAATGTAAAATAGAAATGTGATGAATAAAAATAATGTATAATTAAGTCGAGGTAAATATATTTTATTTTAATTTTAAGGATTTTTTGTCACCTCGTTTTGTAGATACTGTAGTATTGTTTAAAACATCTCTTCCATTAATAATGAAGTTAAATACGTTAAAAATTAGCCAAAATAAATTAACAATTAAAAATAACGGTGAATGATGGTCACAATAATTATAATTATGCAAGTTTATTGCAACCTTTCGGTTAAGCGGGGTTTTACTACGTTTACTATAAAACGCACATTATCCTTAAATGCAGCATTTAAAACTGCAAATTTTAAATTTAAATTGAATAACGCAGGTAGATAACAGCTTTCCCGTAAATAAGTTTATCCCTTATTTATTAATATAGTACAATGCAATGTATTGGCATTGTCATTTAATTTCGAAGTTCATCAATTTTTTAAAATATTTTTATACTCCGTATAAGTTAGTGTGATTTAAGGAACTGAAAAAAAACCTTGACTATATGCGGGAAATTCTAGAATTTTAACTAAAGTGTTTTTGCATTGAAATGATGCATTTGCTCTAAAATATTTTTTTAATCCCATTTTTTTGGTTTAATTTTCTACATGCCTAAGCCTACTGTGAGAAGCCTACTACAAGAAAAAACTGTTCAAAAAGTTCACAATTATCAAAATTCCTACATTTGCAATAAAATTTTTTTCAGAAATAAAATTCATTCCAATGGAGCGCACTATAAACGGACTTATTATGCAGACTTGTAATCTCCGGGAACCAAAATATGGTCGCACTATGAACGGGTTCACTGTTCTTAAAAAAAAAAGGAATGTATTCAAAAACTTTAAAGTTAAAAACTTTTAAAACTTTAAAAACTCAAACATTTTTGGGTGTAAACTTTGTTTTTTATTAAATTAAAATAAATTCTGTATAAACAAATTTGCTTTAAAAATATATCTATATCAGAATTCCAAAAGTGTTCCCCGTTGTACTCTTGAGCTGCACCAAAAAAAATCGGAGGCTAAGTTCCTTGAACCAAAAATTAAAAAAAAAAAAAATCAACAAATTCTGGTCATTTTACTTTTGGATCGCTAATATTTCCTGAAAATCAACAATTAGTACCGGTAATAGCATCTTAGAATGAAAGAGGCGCGTGGGGAGCTGGTGTTCAAAAAACTTGAAAAAAGTTTGAGGACTAGGAAATTCAGTTCCACTGTATTGAACATTGAGCGGCTACAGCCTACAAGTTCCAGAATAAAACATGCCTAAACAGGATGTCGTAGCATGATAGTACTATACACGGCAACATTTGGAATACCAATTGGGTAGTTTGCGAATCACGCATGATGCTATAGCCTACATTTTTGCTAGAAAATAACGTTGTAAAAATAAAAAGTTACGATACATGTATTGTTTGTTTGTTTGTTTTTTTTTAAATTTTTGCAATAACTTATTTCATTTTTTATTTATTATAAAAAATGTATATAAAATTTATATTGGAAAAATGTTGAGTTTCTCAGTAAAATTGCACAATTTTAAATTGTGTTGGCTTCATAAATCTTTTTTTTCTTCTTTTTTTTTTAAATAAAAAATAAAAGTTGGATAATGTTGGAATTCGTTCGAAAGAAATCAATAAAAAAAACAATCTAGCACTCCCTAAACAGATATACCTTCTGTAGCTACTTTAAACAAAGGTACTATAAATAAATTTGATCACAAAACACAATAAACGGGAATACCAACTGGCAAAAATATTTTGATTAACATTATTATTTTAGCATGGTACGAATTAACTTAAATTTATTCCTTCTTATTATAAAATTCTTCAAAATAAATTAAATCACAACGCAATGTAAAACTATTACAAATATATGTAATCTTAATAATTTTTTATAGATCCTGTAGTAAAATAATAGGTGTATCAAGGTTTAAAAAAAATTATTTTCTAACACCACGAAATTCGTAAATGCTTTTTAATTAAATCAACCTTAAAAAGAAGGTCATGTTAAGTAAAAACCAAAATTTCAGTACAGTACAGTATTTCCATGACTGAAAGTCTACCATAAAATGATTCTCATTAAAACTTTAATTAAGAAAAAGTATACTGCTTTCAAAAAAAAAAAGTTAATGAGGGCAATTTAAAAAATTAAATTCTATCTTGAACTAATCACTTAATAATTCAATTCCTCATATTAATGCTGATTAACGCTGATAATTATAAGTAATATTCCAGTGACTCTCATGGTCCCATCCTGGGGGAAAATCCCCAAGTTTTTCTGAACGAAAACCCCTTATCCTTTCTACCTTATCAAAGCGAGCACCCAGAAGTGATCAAACAATTTAGTTCATAAGTTTATCACAATCTTTGAAACAAGAATGTTGCACATTCAATTCCTTCTTTGCATTAATAGGCATTCAGGTATAATAATTGCACCTACGGTAGTAATGACTCGCGTTTAATCGCATTCAATAATATTTAGTTGGCTGATGACTGTTTATCCAACTATAAAATGTTGCAAGGCTAAAAGCCTTTGAAAAAAGTTGAGCGTACTGTGCTTGCAAACTTGGGTTAACATCCCTAGCCCACCTATGACCTTGACACGTCATTGCGAGGCCGTTGTTACTATTGATTGATACATCGATCACGACATAAAAGTGAGCATGCGCGCCTTTAAACTGCCCTAGAAACATCGAGGCTCAAGGTCAAAGCCCTAAACTACTCCGCACGTACAAGTTCCTTAAAACTCTTGAATTTCTTTAGATACTTTTAGGTCATCACTTTTTCGAAGGAATGTAACGGTGTTGTGTTCCCGTTGACTAAACGCGCGTTGAAAAGGAGGAGCTATAGCGTATGCAGTATAATGTGACCTGCTTCCAAATACATTTTTGAGTTCTATTTTTTTTTTTTTTTAGAAGAAGGGAGAAAAAAATAAATAATAGATAGAAATGCTGAACACCTTTAAGGTTAAACCCTTTTTGCAAAATACTTTGAAACATTGAGTACTACAGTACGGTATATAAATTGCAATTTAAAAAAAAAATGCATCATCAACTAGTAAGATGCATAAGCGAAAATTAATTGAAAATGTTTACCTGATAGAAAACCTGCTTTTTCGTTTTCTTCATAGTATTTTAACTTGCGCCTGTCGCCACGTTTTATTCCCATTTTCAACTCATCGTACGCTTTACATTTAAGTAAATCAAGTATTTGCATTCACGCACACCGACTTTCCATATCCATTGAAAAGTAGAATATTTTTATTTTTTTGTTATTGCCGCCACACTATTTCACACACATCACGCACACTTCAATGCTAAAATTAACTTGTATCCTTCGAAGCTCGCGTTTGGAAATCAGCTGATTAGAACGAGTGATGTAACTTTTCCAAGTACACACAACTCGTTAAACAAACTCAAACTGAATAATATATTTAAAAAAAAAAAATCACGCGTAATATGACACTTTTGAAGGTAGTTTTGGTAATCCTGTAATACTCAAGTCAATTAATTATTGCTAAGAAAACAATATACATTATAGTATGCACCTAGATAATTCGTGTGCTATCCAGATGAAAAACTAGAAATCCTCATTGCAAAACATCTGTTCGACCAAGGATAAGTGAGCGCGAAGCGAGCTAAAAAGCGTTTCAGAAACGTTAGCACACAGCGCTCTCGGAGATTTAAAAAATTCAACGTAGCGAAAGATTTAATAAATCCAAAAAAGATTTCTCAAGCTGTTTATGGTACACTTCCAAGAAAATTCTTATAAAAATTTAAAAAAAAAAAAATTCAAATTAAATTTATCGCACAGCTGATTTCGATAATATAATAAATAATTTTATGGCAAATGATTTTTTATTTTTTTAAAAAAAACATGTTAACTTTATATACCGTAATGTACGTACCGGTAATAATTAAGTTTATGTTAAATAATGCATGTTATGTAACTGAAAAAAGTTTTTAATCGAGCCAAAAACAGCTTCAAAAATACATGTAATGCATTCGAAATCAAAAACAGTTCTTAAAATAAAAAATAAAAAAAAACAACGCCGAAGATGTTTCCAAATTGAAACAGAAGGAGAGGTTGCATCAAAGTGCTGATGCGCAACGTGACCTAACATTCTCTTTACGAAATAATGCTACGCGATAAAAATACTTTTCTATAGCGCTCAAATTAAACAACAGTACTGTTGTATAAATAAAAAAAGACGCTTATCTATCAGCAGTAGCGCTAGATAGTCTTAACCGGGTGAATAGCTCTTTTATATTATTATTTATTATAATCTCGTTTGTTACAATAACAAAAGGTCATCGAAATCAAATTCGATTTCTATCAAACATTTTAATATGCTACCTTTAAAAAAAAAAACGTATTTTCCTCATGTACAAATACAACGCCACATTTTTCTAAAAGTGCTATGAAAAATGAACGGTGGAAAAAAAACCCCACGTACTGTATAATAACCAGTCCAATGACCTAATTCTTTCACCGAAAAAATCGTAAACATGATGTGGAAGACACAGTCAGTGTCCATCATTACCTCCTAAACATGGTCAATTAAGACATTTTAAACATATTTGACACCAATTAAATTTTTTTTTTCTTCATCAATTCAAAGTTTACATTTTAGCAATACCGGTACAATGTAAAACAAAAAAAAAAAAAATTACACAATGTACTGTATTTCAAATGTGCGTCAACGAGAGTAAAAAGTGATGTGGTTCTTCAGTTGACCGACATTATTGTTATCCAAATGATCAATGATAAAATTTAATGCCAATAAAAAAAATATATTATTTTAGCTCCCCCAATATCCCTGTCTTCAAATTTTGTTATGTAAATGGAACGCGCGTGCGCACCACTAATTAGCATCCGAAAGAAAAAGAGGTCGTGACACCAAAAAAGTAGAGAAAAAGCAGCTATAGTATACAGTATACAAAGAATTTAAGAAATGTTCAAATAGATTTGAGCCTTAAAAGACGTATAGATAGGGAGCCAAACACCTGCTAATATAAAAAGAAATAGAACGTGAAAATATAAAATAATTGTTTGAAGGAAGTAAATTATAATACAAAAACGGTGGCTCTATATAATAATATAATATCAAGCCAAAATAATATTTCCTCACTAAATAATATCGATCAGTAGAAATCTAGAAAATCAGCCTACTGTATTTAAAAATGTACCAGCTCACCTAAAAACATAGAAAAATTCCCTCTCAACGAGAATAATAATTATTGTCGATTGGTCGAACAAATTTTTTATTTTTTTTAGAACATTATTATTTATTGAAAATGATGTTAATGAATTGGGTCCACCTGACTGTTTCGAGGTGGTGTAGTACGAACAGTGTGCTAAATAGGGGTGTGACAATAACCTGAATTGACAACATAATATACTTTACTGTGTATCAACATTCAAAAAAGTATTACATCGGAGCGGCGGCCTCGTTTCTCAAAATAGGATTAAAAAGAAATTCCGAGTAGCGATGAATTTCATTAACCACAAACACAGTAACGATTCGAATTATTCTCATAGTATGGTATTTGGAGGGGAGGGGGGGGGGGGGGAATTATTTGATCACATATAAAAGGTCAATTACAGTATTATTATAAACTTATTGTGATTCAACTAACAACTACTCAATGATCGATGCACTCAACCTAGTAGTAATGTACTAAAGCTAATGCAAAGTGGGTGTAGAAGTTTGCAGAAAGTTGCAACTTTTTTTTTGAAATTCGCCCATTTTTAAAATTTATTTTTAGAGTAATTAGTACATCAAAATTATGAGCTAAGTTGATCTAAAAATGAAATTGCAAGTGCATGGTAATGCAAAATAAATAAAAATGTGTTTTTAAAAACCTATCGAAATTAAAATATTGATTTTTTAAAAGATAAGTTGAATCAATCAGGCTATTAGAGCAGAACTAGTTCGAAAAATTCGAAATTCATGACGCCATTTCATTCTAGAATTGTTTACCCAAGCTATAATATTTGACAGTATTATTATTGTTGACATGGAGAAAAGGGAAAAATTGGAGTTCAAGTTTGACGTCAACAATATTATTTTTTGATTAGTTCGCCAATTTGCACATTTTTTTTTAATAAAATACAAGAATTATAATTTTGCTTTTAATAATAAAATTGACGTATTATTATTATTATTATTATTTTTTTTTTAAAACAAAAAACCAAAATCGTCGAAAAATCGTTGACATAATAAAAAAATTGCTGTTGAGATTAGAAACTACCATAATTATAATACTGTACTGTACATTTTACATTTTTTTACGACTAGTATTTTTGCGCTGTAGGCAGGATTATGAAATAATGAATACTTGTGGTTGTTTATGTTTCTACTTTGTTTTGTTCACAATATAACTTAGTTGTAGCATACATAATAGTTCTGCATTTAACTCATAATTATTTGAACCAAAAATACGCCAAGAAAATCAGCTGAAATTATTGTTGACGTGTAAAGTAAGACGTGTCCTTCGTTCTTACGAGTTCTATGCTTTAAAATTCAAATAGTAGAGTACTATTTTCTTAAAATATGTTGCTTGATTCACTTAATTTACATGGACAGTATTTTGATATATCATATAAATGGAAAGTTTGTTTTTAGTAAATTGAAAAAATTGTTCAAAAACCATTTGTTTTCCACCAACCCTTTGCGAATCAAACTACAATGTACATGTACGGTATGTCAAAGTGCGGTGTAGATGTTACAGTATAAGTGCTAACTGTAATAATGTTTACGTGTACATGTACTAGAGATTTTAGTTCAAGTATCCGTCAAACAGATTAACGCTTATACTGTAACATACAGTATCATACATTATAATTTGATAATACACTGTACATTACTTTGATTCGCAAAAGGATTGGAAAACAGAAAGTTTTTGAGGAAATGTTTTTACTAAAATCAAACTTTCCATTCTTTATTGAATAACTGAAATAATGATTAAAGATTGCCCATGGTCAATTACCGTATGAGTCATTACTGTTAATCACAAAACTATGTCAAATACAAAAAAATAAGGTTGAGTTATAAAAAATATAGTTACTGTAGAGATGCAATATAAGAACTGATAAGCTATCATAAAACAATAAGTTAAACATTTATCTATTCCAAAAATAAAATTCTCCTGTTTCGGATTATTTTAGATTTAAAAGTACATTTACAGTATTTCTAAAGGCTAAATTTATTTTCTTCCGTAAAAAGTTTGTCAAAATTAATCAAGCACAGTAGACATTGTTAACGGATTTTTCATCATTAAGTAGTAGTTATTTGAAGAAGAATTTGATATCAATATACAGTATGGTAGTTTTAACATTAGATTATTAAAAAGTTTCAAATCGGAAATGTGGCATTTATATATAAAATGTGATTTTAGAAATGGGTTCTGGCGGCGATGGAAATGGAATAATGTGGAGTATTCTGTGGGGTCTTTTAACTCTTTTGTCATTTGGTTTGGCTGGATTTTGCTCGTTTTGGTACATCCTATTTTTACCATTCACTTTATGCTTCGAAGGACTCACCACTGCCACCGATATCCTGCTATTAGGAATGCAACGTCCCCGGCACTGTGCGAAAAATGCCATGGAACAAAAAGCTATGTGTTCTTAAATGTAAATACTGTACACTCATTATTAATTTACTCTTGCTCATTTAAAATCAATTCACATTTACATTCATCGTTCATTGTATTAAAAACACATAAAAAAAAAAAATACAGCTAAAGTCATGTACAGTACTTAATAAGCTCGTCATACGGTAGTACTCAGTCGATCAATGTCAACTAACCGATTACTACTTTTTAAAAAAGAACGAGTAAGTTTTTATTATTGTATTTGTACACGGTAATAATACAGTATAAAGGTGCACATTATGAAATGTTTCGCATGTATAAATGCATTCGATTTATTATTTATCCTTCAATCCCTGATGAAATGGATTTGAATGAATAGTTGGAATTATATTAATACTGTATTGTCAGGTACCGGTACGCAGATTGTTGTTACAGTAAAATAGTTCTTAAAAACAATACTGTAATTATTATAGCGTACAGGTTAGTCTTAATATCGATATCTCAATTCTAGCTAACGATAGCTATGATTTTAAAATTAGGATGTCAATATAATTCGGACCGGATAATAATCAACATTATATTATATTAATCCCATATGACTATATACAGTATTTTAATAATAATAAGCAGAAATAACAATTATTACTGTACCGGCTTTGACAAAAAAATTATTATTTTTTTTATTTATAAAAATCAAAACAAAAAAAAAATGTGTAATTTCTAGTCGGAAATAAATTTCAAAATACAGCAAGTAGCCTACTGTAATGTATTGAAATAAAAAAAAAACCAAAAACATTAATTCGCGCACGATTGAAATGGTTGATTGTAATAATTATTATTATTCACCTATGTACGGAAGCAATTATGTGTATGGGAGGAAGCAAAAGATTTTAATCGTCAAAATTTATCTAAATTAATAAGAAGAGAATCAATTATTATTATTGTACGTCTTGTAAGAGCTAATACATGTTTATAATTTTCCCCGCTCCTGGTGCAAGGTCAATCAATTCTATGAAATACATAGTGGTATCGCCCACATTATGCATACAAACACGATTTTCGATCAAAAAGATCATGAAGGACATTCTTTTTATATCGCTAAATGTATACCCATTAACAACAAGCGAAAAAAAAAAGGTACAATAATAGATGCAGAAAAATAGGGAACACCTGTGGGATTTCAAATTAATAAGTGTACGAGAAGCAAATCGTACTTTTGTACCGACCCTAGTTGCCCGTTTTCACAACAAGAAAAAGTTGTTTCAACTTCTAACTTGCGGAATTTTCCCCGTATATATTCCCAGCTTTGAAAATGGAGGTCGTAGGGCACGCTAAAACCATTCGCGCTTTTACTGTTGTCACATAACAGTATTTAAACGCAAATTTTTTTTACAAGAAAAAAAAAAGAAAAACACGTTTATTTAACTTGGGTCAATCAAATGCAAACGATTAAAACAAATAAGCATCACTTTTAAACGACTGGACGCTGGCTTTTCAAGGTTAAGTAGTTGTATCGATTTACCTTCGTGCAATTCGTGGGTCACCGTCGTCTCCGCTTCCTGCTCCTCGCCCGCCTCACACGCAACGTCATCCAGCGACGACATCGCGCTGAGAAACATTACTCACGACATTTGACACCGCGATTCATCTCATCATTTTTCCCGATTCGAGCATTATTATTCGAAATTTGGAGTTGAAATCAAAAGACACCTAATACACACAACTTGTCGCACTACACCAAACACTTGCAATAACTTCAAGGCCTAATTTTTGACTGCCTTCTAGCGGCAACCTCGATAATTACAATCCCCAACTTCCTTGAAAGAACAACGTCAATCACAAATTAATTAAAATAAAAAGAACTTAAATTTGTGCTAAATAATTACCGGTATTAATTCATTTGAATAAGTCTGTTTTAATTTTATTTATTTTAGTACATGTATTTCTTTTTTTTTTTTTTTATAAATTAAATAGATTTTAATCCGCTAGAATGGGGTTTTTTTAAAAATGTACTACTCCCGTTTTTAAAATACAGCAAGTTAAATTGAATCATCTTAAATTTAAAAACGTAAATATGTTGAGTTTTATAACTAGCAAAACCTAGTTCTAGTAATAAGCATTAATAATCAACCAAAAATAAATTTAATATGCAAGTCTTTAAAATTAGATTTTTTTAAAAAAAAAACTTTTTGATACCGGTAGTTTTTTTTAAAAAAAAAACTTTTTGATACCGGTAGTTTTTTTTTTAAAAAAAAACTTTTTGATTTTGTCCTAGAAAATTAAAGTTGAATTTAAAAATAAATATCAATAATATTGTTCATTTGAACATGCTACTGACTGTTATAATTATAAATTATCTGGTCAATTTTTCCAAAGAAAAGTATTTAAAAGAAAAAATACACCGTAATAACGAATATTATAATACAGTAACAGTGAACACAAAAAAATGCATACCAATAATACTTATAACGACATTAATTTTATAAACAAATTTCTGGCCGCCCTGAATTACCCAATACATTACAGTACATGGCTTGACAAAACAAATTTACAGTTATTCCATTATTTCGATTTCCCTAATAACTTCCGAAGTTAGCGAAACTTGATCGTTGGAAATAGCAAATTCTAGTGGTTTTTCCTTTAACGTTTCTAACAGCTGCAAATCGATTCCCAAATCTATTTTGCGCTGCTTAACGAAATTATATAATGTTCCGGGATTAGGTAAAGGCATGTATTGATTTTTTCGTAGATATTCGTAGACAGAAGCCGAGCGAATTTTCAATTGAATACAGTCCGCGATCCATTCGGGCGAATATCGCATCCCTCCTCTCTTCTGTTGAGTTTGAAGAATAGCCTGCTCAAATATTAATTGTTGCCGACGAGGTAGCGATTTTAAACCTTGTAAAGATTCCACAACGGCCATCGCTTGCTTCCTATATTTTCGAGTTTCTACTTTTAAATCGAGTACTCTTTTTTTAAGTCTGTTACACTGTCGGGTCAAATAATATATCCGATCTCTAGCTTTGAATAGTCTGTTCGTGGAAGGAGATTTTTTGTTCGAGGGAGAATTTCCGTTTTGTTCTCCTTCAACTTTTACTTCATTAACCCCTACACCGAGAGCCACAGGTATTCCATGTGCTACAAATAAATTGCATGAACAAGAAAAAAAAAATCAAACAAATCAAATTAATTTAATAAATACCATTCTCGTCGTAAGCTAACAAGGTAATATCTGGAGGCTTTCCCTGTGTAGCTTCTACTTGATCCGTTATTTCTTCCAATTTGCTGTGAGTCGGCGCAGGAACTTGTTTGGTGGAACTAATATAGTCGGATTTACATTTCAGCAATTTTCTTCGCTTTCTTGGTTTTCTGATATAAAAAAAATCAAATTAAAATACGGAAATTATGGGAGGGAAAAAAAATCAATAAAATGTGCGTTTACTTAGCTAAATAAGCTTCCAAATCAGGGAATTTTGTAGGGTATGCCCCGTCAGCTAAGCTAACCTTTTATAAGAAGAATTGTAGTCAAATAATTTTCTTCTTTAAATAAAAATGAAAGAACTGACCTTACCCCTGGCAATCTTTACCGATTCGCCATTGATAATAGTTTCATAGAATCTTAATATAAACTCCTCCTCAAAATGCAGATCACATATCTTAAATAATAATTTTTTTAAAAAAAATAATAATATTCGTTCTTTTCAATTTCTTAATTAGATCAAACTTGCCAATACAGTACCTTTGAATTTTTGGTAAAATGCACATCTGTAATGGGAATGCATCTTTTCCATTTATCTTGCATTACTTCATCTTTTGGTACGGCGAAGAAATGTCTGTGTTCGCCTTCAACCTGCTTTCTCGGATTACCAGAATCACAACCCGGAGCTATGCACGTAGGTGGCATTATAAATAAATACTGTTTTAATCGATAATTATTGTTTTATTTCCTCTTTAGAATAATAAGCGAAAATTATGTTCAAAATCGCTACAAAGATGGCGTCGAACAAATTCTAAACAAAATAGCATTGAGTTCAACCCACGGCAATGCTTTTCTACGCAACTCAATAGACAACAACTGTCTATTGAAGCCGCCCTCTAGCGGTCAAACGTGCAAAAGAGAAGTCAAAATTAAAACTAATGTTTTATTTTTTGAAAAAATTATTTTAAATAAAACTTAAGGAATGTTTAAATAAAAATATTATAAATTATATCAAATAAATTTATTATTTTTTCTTTAAATGAGTCATCAAAGGATAATGGAGATCTTCACAGTATAGCGGATTATTCAACAAATTCTGGAAAAGATTTTAAAATAATGCAGTGCATTAAAATTCAGTTTGTAATTATTACTGTATTTTAAAATTACACTTGCCTCTTTATGAAGTTTTGTAATAAATTCGTCATAAATTTCAATTGTATTTATTACAAATTTAAACTTTGCAATACTACAAAAATCTTTAAATGTACCGCTTCTGCCTGGCGCAACAATTATTGCAACACCCTAATAATAATATAAATGAATAAATTGAAATTATTTTGATTCCCATATTAAATCATTTTTTAAAAAAAAATAAACATACATCTTGTTTTAAAAGTATGTAAATTAATTCCATTAATGATGCTGTAGTTTCTTTAAAAAACAAACTAGTTCCAATTATAAAATATAAATTAACCAAAAATTAACAAAATTATAATAATGACATCACCATACCAATCGGCGCATAAAATGTAGTCAAACTTTTCCATGGATTCTTCAACCGTTTCTACGCAATCAGGACCCCAACAAATTTTTCTGCAAAAATTGATTGCCTCATTAAGTAATAGAAATTATTTATACATTTACTCAGATTATATACTTGGCAATAATTTGATTTCTAGGGAATAATGCTTTATTTCGCTCAAGAATTTTCTGAAGATCTTTAAATTTTTTTAAAAAAATATCATGTACATTAATAAAAACGTCAATGCGTACCAATAATTATTACTTTCTACTGATCTTTCATTTCCATCACTGATTATTACTTTGTTTTCAGGACTACTATATCCAACCTGCGTTATAATATAAAAATTATTTTAATAAATTTCAAAATTTGTACAGTATTAAAAGATGAATAATATGACTGTTAACAGCAATATTTTCAAAAATTGTTTAAACGTAATTGTTTAAATCTCTTATACTGTATTTACCGCCATTCCTGCTAAGCATGTCATTCCTCCACCAATTTCACAAGTAGATTTACCACTGTAATGTTTTTTGTATTAATTATACCGTAAGATAATAAAATCATCAAAACATAATAATTTGTACTTGAACATGTCTTGATGAACCAAGCAATAGTGAGCCAAAACTTCCTCAGACGGCCAAATACCTAAACATTAACCTTCTAATCTTTAGTAAACTCATAAACAATCTATAAAAACATAAAGCTAACCAACATTCCCAGTGTTATTAAATCCTGTAAGATCTTCCAATGTATAAATATTGGGACAATGTCTAAATAAACAATTATATTATTTCAAATTTGTTTCAACCTACAGTACGTTTAATATTCATCTGAACCTTATGTGTAATGAAAATGCAGGGAATAATGAATTAGAATATGCAAACCATTCCGCAGAATCCTCCAAATTGTCTTCGCATTTTTTATAAGTAAACAAACCAAAGCCTTGAAAACTGCGAACAGAATCAGCTGATGGCAACTGTATTTTTCCAGTCTTTAAAGTCTTTGCAAAATATGAATACATTTCAATTGCATAATTTAATTAACAAAAATTTTAAAAAAATACCTTTCCTAATATATGCCAACGTTTTCGAGCAATTGATGCTTGGTTATTCATAATTGATCGCGTTTAAGTAAATTAATTGACAGAAACATGCAACTTTGTGGAAGCAGCCATCTTGGAATTAATACAGGGTGTGCGCCAAACAAATTAATGTACACAGTTAGTTTTTCCTTGGTTAGTTGTTATAGAAGCCTGTGATTATTTAAAAAAAAAAAAAACCTAGAATAAAGATTGCTTCGTCTATGTGCCACTAATAATAATAAAGTACTGTATTATTTTAAAAAAAAATGTATTAACAAAGTATTATGCAATGGACGTGGTTAATAAGAACTTTGGTGGTTGCATAATTAAATCTGTGAGAGCATGCATTTGTATACATTTCCGGATCCGCGAATTTTACCCAAATCAAAATATTTAAATTAAATTTAAAAAAAAATTATTGTTCGAAAAGTCTCTCCAAACTTGAACAATCAAAAAAAAAAAAAAAAATGAAAATTACAGTATCGTAGGCCTACATGATAAAAAAAAAAAAAAAGTGGGAGGCCCAATTACACGTTTTATAAAGCTAAGTTAACCCTAATTATTTAAAAAAAAAATTAAATTGAAATTTATTTAAAGAAAATTATAAAAGCAAAAATTATTGTACTCGTATAATACTCGTACATAGCCTAACTCAATCTCTTTTCTAAAATTATAAAGAATACTGTACATTTATAAAAATGTCCATAATTACTAGTAAGCCTATATTTACTAATAATAATTGCTTATAAAAATTATAATTCAATATTATTTTAGCATTGCAATTAACTTTTTTAAAATTGAACTTCCTTAATTAATAGGTGAAATATTATTTGTGTGCTTATATAGTTACAGATAATTATTTTAAGTGAAAACTTCTATTCGTTAAATACCATATTGTACTACTGTATAATAATTAAGAAAGTAAAATTACCATACAAAAGTTTATTTAAAATTTTGTTAATAAAAAATAATAAAAATAGAAAACGATAATGTGATTAAAGTGACAAGTGCAACGGAAGAAGTGATGAATGATGAACCACCATTTCCATAGGCCAAACTTTGAGGGCTTTTTGTAGGAGTCCATCTAGAGGTTGTGGGAGTCGCAACTGTGGGAGCAAAAGGAAGAGCTCTAGAGCCAGCAGGCAATTGAGAAGCTCTATTACTACCTTCAGATTCAATTTCAATGCAATTTTCCAACTGTGAACGATCATTTATTTGACATCTTGACGCTAAAAAGCTCATGGCTTTATTTAACATGGCTGAGGCAAAGTCCCTTGCAGTTGACCCACAGATATCATTAGTATTCACAATGACGCAATTATCAAATTGACGATAAGTGCTAAAATAAATTAAAAACATTTTTTAAACCTTCATCCGTTAAAGTTTCAGTAAAATAAATTTATAACACAGTTTACTCAATAATTAAAGCGTAAACTTTTTTTAAAAAAATGTAGGCTTGATTTACCAGCATAAGTCGTTAGTATCGAAATCTTGAGAAACTTGTCTCGTCAGCTGTTTATAATATTTCCCACAGTATGCATCGTCAGTGCATGTCCTCTTTATGCAATCGGCATGTTTAAAATATTCTAAATTAAAATTGGATTGTTAAAGCGCATTTTGTACTACGAATATTAAAAAAAAATAATAATAATAATTCCCTACGTTGTTGATATTTTTCGTCCGTGCACAGGTTTCTAACACTCTCCAAAATATTTTCAACAGCTTGCTTAAATTCAACTTTTTGTTTATTATCCAAACAATCGGCCACATATTTTTCGATGCATTCCAAAAATTTGCTCCAGGATTCACAAACATCTTCCACGTCGGTTTTCGTGGTAGGAAAAGTAAAACGGTCATTTTCCAAAAATTTATGAGCCATACTCAAACAGCTGTCTAATTTATCAGGTGGACAACCGGCACTCTGTACTCCTAGCACTGCAGATATATTATAATAATCAATACCAACAAAAGTTTACCGATTATTTTAAAATAATTTAAGTTGATTTAGAATCCCAAAACTAAACGTTTCGATTCTAATTTTAATTGTACAAAAACGAATCAAGTTAAACTAATAAAAAAAATATTTTGTAGGCTCCCATTTCGATTAATATTTTCATTCAAAAATAAAACACGATCAAAGTTATTTTTTAAAATACTGAAAAATGACCTAATGATCTAATTTTCATAATAAAATGCAGTGAATTGAATTTTACCTGCGCAGCTGAGGAACGTCACCAGTATAATTGAGTGACGCCACTTCATGATTGTCAACGTATAATAATAAACCTGCAAAAGTTGTTAAAATTATAAAAAAAATTAGTAACTTAAAATTCTGCATAAGATGTTAATTAAAATGGTTTAATGTTGACAAAAATTTAAAATTTTTAAATGAATTTATAAATAGATATAGGTAAAATTAATGTCAACCGCTTCTGAGAATTCGAGACAATTGTACTCATCTATTGTATAGTCATCCGGGAAATTATTTACAACTTAGTATCTAACAATTTCCTGTTTTCATACCATATTTTTCATTGACAAAAATGTAAAAATTATAACAATAGTAACCTCGAAATCCTCGTATTTGATGGCCATGACAAGTTTAATTGCCTATTTATCTTTAAAAAAATCTTATATCTTTACAAAAGATGACCATAAAAATACTGTTACAACTAGTAAAAAATATAATAAAAATTTATTAGCTAACATTGGGTCTTCACAACCGCAATAATTCTATTATCAATTTTTTTAAATTGCTTTTTAGAAATAATAATGTAAATAAATAAGTTACGGTAACTTAATTTTTTTAAATTATTTTTCACAAATTTAAATTTTATTATTTTTTTTGCAGAAACACGGATTTAAAAATAAACCAAAAATTCTATTTAAATTATTCTTTTTAACACTATTTTGCCTAAACAATAATTGCGTATTGATAGATAACCATAATATTATTTTAGAAGCTTTCGCTTACTCTTACCAAGAAGAGATGAGAAGGAGAATAGAATCCAACCCGGACCTGTTGAAGTCAAAACCTGAGATGCTCAGGTATATCTACACTTATGAGAAGTCTTCTCTCTGTGTCATTCAGCAAAACAATGGATTAAAAAATGGCACGCGACTTCTCCTCCTTAAATTTCTGATTTAAAAATAATTACAATAATTAACTTTTCCCGCCATCTCTACCACCCTCAACGCCATCTACAAAATATAATCCAACTTTTTGATAGCAAAATGTTATTTACTTTGCCCACCCACAAAATCGTGCTAACACCACATTCAACTCAAGCAGTAAGGTGTAGGTAAAAAGAGATAGGTGGGTGTGAATTTGGAGTTCATTTCACGAATCGCGAGCAGCTGATAGGTGCAACGCCGGGGAATTCCTGTAAAACAGGCGTGTTTTCAAATAGTTTAAATAAAGTTTAAAACTGAAAGGGGTTTTCCAACGAATTTAGTTGAAAATATTATTTTTCAAACTTTAATCGGATCGCGCCTGTTTACAAAGCTTGAAAATAATTTGACAGTAATGATTGGTATATGCACTGATAATCGAAAATATTGGACGCAAAACGTCAAATTTATTTAATAAAATGATTTGGCTTTGAAACGGTTATAACTTTGGCCAAAATTAATGGCCTAAGGTTTAAAACGGTTGAACGACATTTTTATGTAAACATTCCGTTATGATAAAATTTTTGTCATATTATAAAAAATATATATATATATACTGTATATCTTTTTAAATAAAAACAAACAATATAAAGCATTTGATTTGCTCTGATTCCATGCAAAGAAGTTATTCAGTAATAATTAAACGTCTCATTACACGCAAAGGACAAAATAAAATGTAAAAGTAAAGCAATCTTATTGAATCGTATAGACAAGCACACAGAAGAAAAAAAAAAGTTAAGCACCGGTACCGTAATCATTTCATTTAATAACTTTTCCATTTAAAACAAAAATAAAATTTACGCAAGTTTGTAAATAAAATTTATGCAAGTTTTCAAATAAAATTTATGCAAAGTTTTCAAATAAAATGTATGCGAAGTTTTTAAATAAAATTTGAAGCAAAATTGAAAAGAGAATACATTTCAAAATAAATATTTACCGGTAAAATAGCTGTATTAACCCATTAATAAAACACCCTATAATTCTCATTATTCAAATCCAAGTAAAAGGTGTAAAATTTATTTTATACAAGTATAGTAATAAAATAAATTAACACAGATTTAGTGTTGTTAATAACGATATTATACAGTAATTATGACAAGCATTTAATTTAGCCCAACAATAATATTGTCACACATTTGGCCTTGGCACATCAACTTTTAAAAATAAATACAGTAGATAAAAGAATAATAATACAGCTGAGGTATATTTCAAAATTCGAGGGTAATAAATTAAACTAAAATAATTCTTTTTGTAAATTTAAATGAATACTGTGATTTATAATAAATACGGTAGGGTAAAATAATTAAAGAAACAAGTTAAATCTCATCTAATAGGATTGAGTAAGAAATAAAATTAATTACACGGTGAAAGCCTCCCAAAAAAAAAAAAAAAAAAGATGAGAAATTTCAAAACGGAAACACGCGCCTAAAATCTCAGACAAAAAATAATTACAACAATTAGTCACTTGCGGATTATGTGCACATAAATAAGAAGGTCGTAATTATTTTAGCTTTGCAAACATTGGAAGAGTACTTTCCACTCACTAATTGACACATTCATAGTAGCATTTCTGCAGTACATGTATTATCAATGCTTCAGGTCTCATATAGGTCAGGAGAAGCAAAACTTCCCTTTTCAATGTGGGCTACCAGAAAAATTATTTTTGACAGTTATCCAACTAAGACAGCGTTAATTATTTTAGGCGAAATTTCATTTTCGTGTTTAATATTACGAAATCAACTCATTTAATTTCGAAAAACTGTTATTAAAATCGCGGTAATATGTAATATGCCGACCGCATAACATCTCGTAACAGTTATGAAAAAACAAAAAAAAACAAAATTACCTGAACTTTAATTATTGTAGAACTATACGTTCAGCATTAAATTTCTAAATTCAAAAATAATAATATAACATTTTAATTAACTGCGCCAATTTTTAAAAGCTTTTATAATTAAAATCACTGAGGCAAAGTTAACCTTATAAATTAAAAAAATATATACTCATATATATATAATATAATGATTAATTAAAATACCCATCCACAAGGACATGAGATAAAAAGAATATAAAAAACAACAACACAGGAAATCCGCAATTTAAAAATCTGAATTAATTTTTTTTCTTTAAAAAATAAAGCAACGTCATATAATAATGTCGTAAATAAATACTAATTCAATTTATCATAAAAATAGCGATAATATTTAATTCACTTTTTCCTCAAAAATTTTAAATAATATAATGGAAATAGCTTAAAGAAAACATTTTTTAATTTCCAAGTTGTTTAAAATTACAGAGTAAAAGAAGCGGAAATGTGCATTTTTCGCGTCATTCACTTTAGGAAGTTTAGTGTGTAATCAATTCGCTACTCGCCTTCACTTCCCTAACAATAACGTGTCTAGCTCTATTAAAATCAACTGTTATTTTTCGTTAATCGTCGACTTCTTCCTCCTCATCGCTAAAATAATTATCAGGACGAAAAATTCTTTTCCTGATGTTACATCCAGCGTTTAATTTGCTAGAACCCGATGTTGAACTTTCGGCTGCTTCCTCATCTAATTGTCTCTGTCAACACCGACAATTTAAAAGAAAAATTAGCGACAACTGATACTACTTTTTTTTTTTATCTGACTTTAAAAAAAAAAAAAAACCTGGAAAGCAATTGCCGCACCCAATGATTCCATAGCAGGATTTTCACCTTCATCGAAATCTGTGCTTTCCTCTTCTTCTTCTTCTCTAAAACGTTATAATTTTTTTTAAATAAATAAAAAAAAATGTCAACTAAAATCAAATGCAACTGTAAAATTACTAACTCGCCCTCGTTGTCTACTGCAGCATCATTAAAACGTTTTCGTTTTTTCAGTTTCTTTTTTGGAGGTTCTCGTTCACCCAAAGCATTTTTTGGACATTTATAACTTAAATGTCCGAGTTCCTATAATAATTATATATTTTTTTTTAAAAAATGAACGTTGAAACCAAATATGAACTAATATGCGAGAATCAATATTAACTATACAGTAGAAGTTTTAAATTTCAAGGCAAGAGCTAAATTCTTCGATATACCGAAGTGAAATGTAATAGAAATTCGATGTATAAGTTTTGCGGTGAGAACTGCAGTAACCTAGTGTGAATTATTCTTCACATGACTAGTTCACGTATAGGAGAAACAGTTAGCGCATCAATTTCGAGTTCTACTTTGGGAAACTACCGTATTTGAGATGACTCTTATTTAACTTACTTAAAATTCATATTATTGCAATTTATGTCAATTTTATTTAAAATACTGTTTCAAATATAATAAAATTGTAATTTATCAAAAATAATAAATCAATTATTAATTAAAATTTAAACAATTAGCTTTAGCTCCTGTATAATTATGACCCTACCGGTAGTAAGTTTAGACATTTAAAAACTAAATTTCCCAATTGCCTTTTATTAGGTGCAATCGTGTCCTTTCTATTTACTTATACAGTACTATGCTTATTTTATTACTTTTATTGTGCTTTCGCGAGAATTTTAGGTAGTTTTACATTATATTTATATATGTACCGTACTCAATACGTTTTCATAAATTTTAGTTAAAAGATGCAAAGTGAATTACGACTTTGGGTCGTCAAACTTGAAAGCACCCTATACGCTGCTATTCTAATAGGAACGCCTTCTCGCGTACAGCACTTCATGTGCAAGATACGCTTAAATCAACTGCCACAAATCATAATAAAAAGCATCAATTTTTCTTTTATGAAAATCTACAACTGGTTGTGTTTAGCGACTCAAGCCCAGATTGAAATCAATGCACTCGTAAGCCTAGGCTACACTTGAATCTAAAATACCTTCAGTAAAATACAGCAGTCTACTAACCAGCTATACAATAGCAATTACCTTATATTATAATACACATAATTATTATAATATACATGCAGATCATGCAAGTTTATAAAATCGTAACGTCTTACCCCGCATTCAAAGCATCGCGTTTTATCATGGTAATCTTTTCTTCGTATAAATTGAGCAGACCGTCCATTATCTGCGGCAATACTGCATCTCAGTGTTCGATCAAACATCTGCAAAATAGTTTTCCTTAATATCCTCTTTATCTTTTTAATAATTTCATTCTTCTGCAGAATTTTACTTGTTTATTATTTATCGCTTTCACGGCATTATGAGCTGCCTCGCGGTCTAGAAACAAAATAAACGCGACTCCTTTACTCTTTCTGCTATCCTTATCTTTGACTATCGTCACCCTGTGAAATAATATCAATTATTAAAAATTGTTACTTGATAACCTAACTAAATGTAACTTACTTCACAACTTTACCATATTTTTCAAATATCTTATGCAAATCGTTATTTGTCAAAGAAAACGGCAAGTTACTGACGTAAACTGTACTTTTGCTCGGCGCAAGTCCACCACTCATTACAAAAGTTTTTTTAATTTCGTGACATTATAAATACTCACAAGTTAAACCCCAATACCGTAACTATTTCGCGTATTATACAAAATATATGTAGGTTTCATAATTATTTAAAACGAGACTAATAATATACCCTTAGCTCTTTCGATAGAGTTCACCATCGTTTCATAAAACGAAAACTTTCATGTATGCGAAGCTTCTGGAAACACCCAAAAGAGGACGCTGACATACTGTTTACATTGCAATAGGGTGTAAGGGTAAGCCCAATAATAGGGGCCGATAACACACTGAGCAGAATGCTAATGTAAATCATGTACATGTACTCAAAATAACATTTAAAAAATAAAATCACCGTCACCATAATTATTTTTCGACCCATTTTTGTGTTGGAAACGAAAAAAATCAGTTAAATAAAAATTTAAAGTTGTACTTATTGCATAAAACATTTTATTCCAAAGCTGAAAAGTAAATCTTTAACTGCAATATTATACTCCATAATATAATGTAATAATTAACATTAATTAAATGTACAGTGTACATGTAAATATTCGGCCGCTTATAAACGTAATTAACTATTTCCCAATAATTTTTAAAGCAAACTTGATTAAAATTTATTAATAATAGTAGTAAGGTAATTAATGCATTCATAGCTTATCTTCTAAACTACTATAATTATTGCAATTATTATTGAGCTACTAGTTCAACAATTTATTTCGCAATTAAGTATTTCAGTATTTTAAAATTTTGCATTTTAAGAAATGCATGAAAAATTAATTCCAACTCATACGTTCAATTTAATTCGCTCTTTTCATTCAACCAATTTGCTATTTCATTTTCAGTTGATACCTTAATATCGTCTACCTCATGTAGTAAATTGTGAAACGCATTTTCGTATAACTGTACAAGGAAAAATTAAATTATAATACAATTGAAAAATCTTTAAAAAGCAGTGATGAAAATAGATATCAACTCCTTTTTTTATGAAAATGTATCCATCACCAATAACAGAATTGTACCAAAATATATATTTTTATATTAAATGCTGTTATTATTTTAAGTTTTATAAAGTCTAAGTATCAAGCGTTATAAACTCTATAAAAAATAATTAAACTCTCTGATTGAAATTTATGAGCAATGAAAAATAATTGATGAATAAAAATAATATACTGTAGCTATTTTCACCACTGTATAAAATCACCTACTTTAATTTTTTTATCTTTACTGCTTGTATTTTCATAAAACTCTTTTGCAAATCGAGCTAAAGTAATTCTGTCTTCATTCCCCTGCAACAAATAAAATGGCCACGTAATGGTTTTGGCACTATCTTCAATCTCCTGCAACAGACAATTCCACTTATTATTAATTAAATAAACCCATAAAATTTAATTCCCATCTAATCAAGGCAACAACTACAATAAATACAATCATCAATCGGGTTCATGCGATTCCAATTGACATCTCTCCCATTTAGATTTCAATAAAATGATAAGAAAAATAGATGGAAAATCCATAGTACATAAACCAAAATAAATAACTACAAAGTACTACTACATGCAAATTCATTCGTATGAACTACATCTAGTATGGTAATCAATCGACATACAATCTTTATAATGCAGTGTGCCTTCATAATAATCATTCAGTTCCAGCTAGTAAAACCTATAAAATTAGACATTTTAATAACAAATAAAACTTTAAACTTTTACATTTATAAGATAAGATATTTTACATTTATATTACACACTATCATAAGTATTTTAACATTTAGATATAATATTTGCAGCGATCATTCATCTGCATGCGTCTTTATACCTTGTCCTATTAACCTATAACCTCATCATGATGAAAATTTACTTCATCGTACATGTACCAAGAAAATTCACTAGATGACCTACATAATTTACTTTCTATTTAAATATACACATTTCATAATTTTACTTTAAAATTATTTCGTCCTTTTTCACAAATCACAAGCGATTACTTACTTTTGTCATTTGAAGCATTGATATAGCCCATGAAGCTTTAACCCATCCATGATAGCATAGTTCATCATCCACGAACTCCTTAACCTGCACATTGAATTATACAATTACACAATTTGCAATAAATAATGCGTATGATAAACAATAGATCTGATGTTACTTTGTCAGGATTGGAAGTAATTAATCTTGGCTCGATATGATGAACAGGAAAATGAGGGGCAATTGTAGCAAGCAATTTTCCTAAATTAATCTTTATATTTCATTGATTAGAATCTGATATCGAAATAAATAAATAAAATAATGCTGTACGTACTTTAATAAAACTTGTATCATCTGGATTTGGGGCTATTCCTGGAGAAATTAAAACGACACCATTGAAAAACTCTGGCTTCATCAAACCACATTTAATAGCAATTGTACCGCCCTAAAACAAAAAAAAAATAATTTATTTTAACTTTTACAATAAAAATTCTTATTGTTCTTAAACCATTGAATGTCCAACTATAAATTTTGGACATGTTTCTGGAAACTCCGATTTGATTAAATTGAAATGTTCGAAAACGTCGTTGGCATAAGTTTCAAATTTATCAACGTAAATTCTAGATCCTTCACTTTTTCCGTGGCCAACTATTATAATGTTTACAAAAATGTTATTTAATAAGCATTTATATGTACAGTAGTTCGTAAATTTAAAAATAATTAATAACCATGGTCGTGAGCGAAAACATAATAGTTTTCTTGTTGCAAGCGTAGTGCGATTTCGGAGTAACGTCCACAATGTTCAGATAATCCATGAGCAATAAAGACAACACCTCTAAGAATAAAAGCATTTTTTTTTTTTTTAATTAATTAATTAATTACAAAGAATTTACTTAGGTGCTGATTGTGATTTCCAATAGCGACAAAATAACTGTTCCCCCAAACAACTTTTAAAATGACCTTCAACGCACTCCATGGCAACAGAATTTCTGTTCGATGAAATACGACGTTTAATAGAATAAACTTTCAGCAATAATTATTTAAGTAACTTTACGTAAACAGCCAGACAACAAATCCTTAATACTCTTATCAAATCACTGATAACATCTAATGAAACCAGAGTTCAATATTACAAAGTATAGGCTAGCCTATATACCCTAATGCAAAATGTCCAACTCATGCTTTCTTTTGTAAGCTTGTACAAGTAATATACAGTATTAAAAAAAGTGTACGTGTCAGTGCAATCTAAACACTACAATGTCATGCACTGTACTTACAAAATTTAATTATTATAAAAACAGCTGGGTTTGCATCACAAGATTATAATGCATGTACGTAGGCCATAAATATATTTTATAGGTAGGTCAGTGAAAATATATTTTTGCGCTACTGTATTATTATGTATTTGTATTCCTGGATGTAATAGTAAATTTTAATAAGCTACTGTAATTTTGTGCATTACTTTAGTAAATACGTATAATGCATTACTTATTTATAAATTTATATTATAAAAATAATGTGTGTAGATTTTACCTTGATAATGAAAAGTCTCAATGATGTTGATGCAGCTTTCGATCTACATGACATAATTATTTTGTATTGTTGGAGGTAGGAGGTGGAGTTAAAAGTTGGTACAATGCATGGTTTAGACGGGTCGAGTAACTGGGCGAGTCGAGCGGCTACTTGTCCCGTCTAAACAGTTGGTCGAGTTCGTAGGAAAATATGAAAGTAGCTGGACACAATCATGAAAACATTGTAATAAATAATTACAGTATAGTGTATGTTATTTACTACTGTATATCTAATAATAAAAAATAATTAAAGAAAATCTATAATATTAAAAATAAAACAGTTCATTTCTTTAACTGACAGTTACCATTTAAATTAAATTTTTCTAAATGATTTTTATTGAAAATGATGCAATGCTTCAAATACATTTTAGTTTCAAAAATTTATAAAAGTTACAATGCTTTAACTTTTAATTGCTTCATTTTGGGAGCCTTTTTCTTAAGTTCTCGGCGATGCTCTCGCTCCTAATTAAAAATCAAAGTTAATACTTAAATCCACTTTAAAAATAAATTGCTTTCTTAACCTCCCATTTCCTTTGTTTTTCAGGATCATCTTCATTCATTATACGTTCTTTCTCTGCTCTTCGTTTATCTTCTTTACGTTGTTGAGCAGCCTCGACTCTTTGTTGATGGGTTGTCTTCAAATATGCTTCTTCTAACTTAACTCTGCTTTTTTCGGCTTTCTGTTTTGCCTGTAAAATATAAAAATAATTAATAGTCTGTATATTACATACAATATAGATTTAAAAAGTGGTTTACTTCTTTAGTTAAACGATAACGTTTAACTTTCTCAATCATATAAAATACTAATTGAAGCAAAGGCTTCATTTCTTCCATTCCTTCAGAAGTAGAATGGCCACGACCAGGCACTATAATAATGCCAAAATTAATACTTCAAATTAGTGTACAAACAATTTAAAAATTTTTTTTAATTACCATTAAAAGAGAAAATTAAAATCCTCTTTACATCAGCAGATTTTACTGGTTGATCGCTAAATATTGAAATATAAAACTTTTAATCAGGATATTGCATTCGTAAAGTTAGAATTAAAATTAGACATTTGTAAAGTTATTACATACTCAACCAATTTCTGACCAGAATATTGATCTGATAAATGAATAAATTCCACCAAATTTTCATATTTATTAAGAATAGTTGTAATCTAAAATCATAAAAGTATTATTTATCATATAAATAATCAATTAATTTGTTTATCAATTCACCTTAGAATCAATAAGTGACGAAGGAACTTCACCAAGTTCATTATACATGACAAACGATTGAGGTATTCCATATTTCTCAGGGTTCTTTTTCTCCGGACACAAAGCGCTCTAAAAAATTAAGCTCAAATTTATTCAAATAATGAAGTCTTGCAAATATAATCTCACAATGTCAGCTAAATTTTTGGCCATTTTCAAAGCAGTCTTTTTCTTGAATATAGCAAAAACAAAAGATTCCATGTCATCAGCATTCATGTGAACTTTGATTATCTAAATAATATTGTACTTTGTTAACATAAAACTTTATAGCAATTATAATAATTCTTAATATTGGTTTACAATTTGATCGGATGACTGTTTGACTAATTGACTGATAACGTGAATTAAATCCTGTCGTTTGATGAAATTTAACTCAACAAGCATTCCTTCACAACAAGTCCTACCACTACACCATAATGTGTAAACATTCTCAGATTCCTTCAAGAAATCGGAACTTTCAGACGCTTCAGCTTTTCCATCATCACCTATTATGATAATTGCATGTTTAATGTATATATTTAAAAAAATTAAAACAATTTCGAGATTGTTACCAACGAGATGGAAGTTTTGGTCCAGTAATTGACGATGGGCAGTAAGCCAAGCATTAGCTAATTTTTGATTTTTATTTCTTCCAGCAATAAAATTAATGAAGTAAACGAGGAGTCCAAATATCATTAACCATTCCATATAAAATCCATCCCAATTTGTTCGCAAATGTATTGGCACCTTATATAAATAATTTAAATAACAACATTTTTTAATTGTTAAACTTTATACAGTAATAAAAAAATACGGCTCTATACTTTAGCAATTTTGATATCAGCTGCTTCTGGTTTGGATTTTCCAGGTTCGAATCCCTCAAATTCCTCGTTATCTTGAAAGTGGTCAAATTCATTTTCGATTTCATCTTCATCTTCGTCCTAAATTTAAAAATTTAGATTACAGTACAGTGCAGTAGTAATTATATCTCATAGAATAATTAAATTAAGCAAAAGATTACCTCAACAACGCCTTCATCATCAAATGCATTTTGTGGTGATTTTGGCGATTCTGTATGTGCCTGCTGCTTTTGATCTTTCAATGGTTCATTACTTTGTTTAACCTTTGTAGATGAAACTTCGTCGTCGTCTTCCTCAAATTCTTCGAATTCAGCAAATTCATTATCGTCTACTTCTGCCTGATATAATCCACCACGTTGAGCCGTAATTTCGTTTAACACCAGTAGTAAGCAAATTAAGGAAAAACAAATCCCTGATTTAAGTATTGTCATTTTTGATTATAAACAATAACTATAAAATATTCATATAATTTCCAAACTAATGTTAAACCTTATCTACAATAAATTGTACATTTCATTAAAAAATACCGCAACCGGTAGCCCAGTGCAATGAGGTCATTTGGAAGATACGCAATGTGCGGTCCGCGAGTCTAACAGGAAACGTGTCGCAACAGGAAATGAGATACTGATCATCAAAAACTTACTTTTATAAATTTCCAATAATTATTAATACAGTATACAAGTAAAATTTTCAAATACAGTTGCAAACTATTCTCATTGTTACAAATAAAATATTGTTAAACGAGTTAATCAAAATTTTTCATATTGACATGTATCTTATTTTAAAGTACCCGGTAGTTTGTTTTATTACCTTAATTATTTACTATTTTAAAATGAACTATATAGGAAGAATTAAACATTTAGAAATAAAACCAAATCAAATTACATAATATAAAACTGTTTATTTTAAATATATTATTAAAAATTTATTTAATAATGTTTGTTGGATATAATGTGGCAAAAGTTAAAAAACCGGTGTGGGTAACTTGCTTCTGTGGACCTAAAGATTCCATCCATTCCAAAGATGTTTCAACTTTTTCGTCTTCCAACTATGAAAATATTTACAAATAATATATAAAAATTAATAAATAATTCTTTGGTTATATTACACCTCTTTGTAAACAATATCAAACTTGTAGAAAAGTATTTTTTAATTACTGTACTTAAAATTTAAGCGTAGAAATGCAAGTCCAAGTAAATCCAATTTATTAAATGTTTCAGGAAACTCAAAAACTGGAAAATTCCATAATAATTCTTCAATTGCCAACTCAACCAGGATTACAAACTCAATTTTTAATCTCATTTCCTAGAAACTCACTCAAAAGACCGCAAAACTTTACGTAAACGTATACTAACACAATATTCACTGAAAAGTGGATCTACATGACTTCATCGCAATCTCTACCCTCCAATTAAAAGTCTTCCTTATAATTATCAATTTTGCATCTAAATTTTTAACATGGAGATTATGTACAAAATGTGTGTATAATAATTTACTTTAATTTTATCATCATCCAGTTTTGCTCGTTTTGAAACGTTTCCAATGCTCATTGTATTTGTCTTTGGAGTCCACACTGCCATAGAAACTTTTCTGACGTCTAAAGGTCTTTGTAAACATTCCAAAGTTTCAATATCAGAAAACCCATTTCCACGCAATGCAAGGCACGTTTTCTGAACTTGTTCAATGCAAGGAGAAAAAGAGCATAGACGTCCTCCTGCGTCAATATATATTTTATTAATAAAACAATTTTTTAATATTAATTAAAATAATTTAAGCAAAAAGATTTTTTTGGGTGTTGTTCTGTTATGGGGAGCCATTTTCAGAAACGCTGCAGTAGAAGCGCTTGCTTTCAGCATCGTAGACTCATAAATAAATCGTTTGATTTAAAGTAATTTGCTTATAATTTTTATTACAATTTTTATTAATATTTATAAACAAATTACCCTTGCTGTTCATTTATTTTGCCTTGATATTCAATTTTTAAAAATGAATTCCCATAACAGAGTGCATGTATAGCCGCTTTTACCTTCGCTTTTAAAAGCTTTTTTCGCAGCTGGAATTACTTCCCAAGGTAACGGAAGATCTAAAAACACAGCGCATACTTTTTGTTCTAAATCAAAACCATCAGCCACAACATCACGATGAGTCACAGTAACAAAATTCTGCAAGCCATGATTTGTAAACTCTTCTTGACAGCGTCTGGCACGTTCTTCATGGAAGTCAAAAGTGTATAGATGACCATTGGGAGCCACAGTTCTTATTATTGCATGAGATAAAGATCCACTGCCAGTTCCTTGTTCAAATAAAATCAATATTATACTATAGTAATTGCTAATTATTGCATACCCTGCAATAATTATACCTGCTTCAGCAACGATTGATCCGGGTTTTAAGTCTAATTGTAAAGTAATACAACTGATGTCAGTTGAATATATAATCTGAGTCCTATGTGGTAAATTAATAGTCCATAATTCTGGAGTAGGGTGTAAAATGTACACCCAACCTTTTGTACATTTTATTAATGATCCATAACTTTTTCCAATAACGTCAATCCATTTAAATGCTCCATATTTACTTTGATACACGTGGTCCTTTTGAACCACAACAGTCTGCATGTTCATTGCGCTTAGATATACGACAACCGTATCGCCTTCCTCGATTAAATTTTTGTAACCCACAAAACTCATATTAATATAAAAAATTTAAAAAAAAATGCAATAAAACCTTTAGTTTTCTCTCTCAAGATTTTATAAAGAACTGCGTTTACTATTTTCAAACAATCCTCGAAAAATAAAAAAATAAATCGCCCATTCCCTCATAGATGGCGGTAAACCAACATTTTTCGCCGGTAGGGGCACTAGTACAAAATAAAATAAATAAATTTTCAATTATTTTTTATTTTTAAACTAATTTATTTGAATTTATTGTTATAATAATTTATAGATTAGATTAGAATATCAATTAATAAATATATGCGTTTAAAAAGCCTTCGTAAAGAGTTTTTTTTTTTAAAATAAATAATACAGTACTGTATTCTAGAGATTGACCTGCATAATCTGTTGATCAGATGAATTATTGACCTTCAAATTTTAAAAGTTTGATTAATTTTCGCCTTTTCTCCTAGATTTAATCTGTCTAGACTGTCAAGTTTTATTGGTCATTTTCAACTCAACAACAATGACCGCTATTTTATTTAAAAACGTGTGTTTATCTCGTAATAAATTAGCTTCAATGAATTTTAGTCAACTAGCTCTCCGTTATGGAAGGAATCATTTTGAACCATTTTCGGTGAGTTACCGGTAATAATGATTTTATTTGTGGTTGTATCTAAAACTAACCATTTAATTTATACTACAAAATTTAGATGCACAATAAAACTAGATTTTCAACTGAAGCTCCAGCTGCAGGATCAGTTATTTACACAGGATCATTAAATACCACCGTTAAAGCAACTAAATTTCTATCAATGTCGTCATCTATTGCCGGTTTAGCATTGCAGCCGATACTGATTAATCATATGGCGGATACTCATGTGGTAGTTACAATAGTTGTAGCTACAGTGGTTGGGTTTTTTACATATGTTACACCAATTTTAATTAACTTGTTAACGAGAAGATATGTAGCTGAAATTTATTACCAACCTGCGGAGAACAGCTTACCGGCAATCTTCACGGCTAAAACCTGGAGTTTTTTTATGATACCGAAGTATTTGTCTTTTGGCGTAGAAGATGTAAAACATCCGGACGTTCCTGGACCGTTTACTTCCTTTATAGCAAAAGGAAAACCTCTCCTTATATCGCCGCCTCAATTTACGGATATAGAAGCGTACAAACATTTAATGGGTTATGATAAACCTCTGGATTTAAAACTAAGTTCAAATCCTCTTTCTAAAGTAAATTAAAAGTTGACATCCTTATGTCCGTAGGTATTTATCTCTACCGTAGGCTTATTCGATTACATTTCAATAATTATTGACCAAAAAAATTTTTATATAGACAGAAAACAATGGAATGAACTTCTATTCAAATACGTTTAATTTAAAAATTGAAAGGGAGTTTTTAAGTTTGCAAAGGGATAAAATGATGAAACGCAGAAAGAAATCAGGCTGAAACAGGCAAAAGAGGGGTACAAGGACAACTAATAAAAGGAAAACAAAAACACTGCGATGCGGTGACAAATATCGAACACATTATTTTATAATGTGTTCTATCAAAATACCCCGACCTCTATTATTTGTGGCAGGACACGCGCGCGCGAATTTAATAAAAATTTAATAGTTAACAGACTAAAACGCGGAAACCGTTGATTTGTACAACACACACGTATGTAAATAGCAAAATGTTTTTTTTTTTTAAGGTGTACACAAACATTTACCATCACAGCACGGCAAAGAACTTTTCAGTTTTTAAGAGGTAGACGCAGAACGGAACGAATTACTACCACCTCCGCTTTTAACTGCAGCCGCTGAAGAGCTCACTTCTCCGTTCGAAAGGAGAATTGATGGGCTGACCGTAACCATAGGTACGTGTATGGAGTCGGCGGTTACGGGGGCTAATTTGTTGTCACACAACCCTAGCTCTTTCATTTTCCATTCCCAGTCTAAAATTTGAGCAGCGTGAAGGGATTCTGCCTCATTATGATGCCGCAACAGCATGGCTTCCTGAGTAACAGAAAACCCAAAATTAGTTTTTTTTTTTAGCTTTTAATGTGTGACCCGAGCGTTTGAAATCCACCTTAACTTTGTCCCATTTATCATCTACATCCTGTAACCACGACAGAAGGTGTCTTCCGGTGAAACGTGTTCTTGCGTTACGTTCTCTTTCATCCTAAACAGTTCCAAAGTTTTTTAGTCAAGCGTTTTAAGAAGACAAATAGAAGTATACTTGTTCAGGCTCCAGTTGACTATAAACCTCTTCGTCTTTTAAAACTGTGCAAACAGATAGAGGAACCGTTTGGTTAACCATCGCCCTGGCTGCTCGACCGTGAACTCTTAAAATTTCCTGTTCGACCATTAAAACTAGCTTCTCCTATTGACAAATAATAACAAACAAATTAAAATTCGAAAAAGCGAGTTAAATATAAAGTTTCTACAAACCTTTTCTATAAGTTGTTGCAGTCGAAGATTGTACCTCTCTTTTTCTTGTTCTATAAAAAGATCCCTCATTGTTCCCGTCAGAGATTGCGGAGGAGGAATCATAGGTACGGATAAACGACTGGCGGCATTACCAGCTAATACGTAAGAACATCTGTTCATCAAATAATCTTTAAATCCATTCGGAGGTTTTGGCTGAACAACAAACATGTTCATTCGTCGTCTATCAATCTAAGATTTAAACACAAAATTTATATTTATCGTTCGTTCAATTTCATAATAATAAAACATTTTCTTACTTGTTTTCGAATGTTAAGAAACATTTCGTAGCTGTTTAACGTGGGTTGCTCTTCACCATGAGATGATGACGATGAAGACGTGGAGCCTGACGATGAAGGACCATCTTTACTTCTTAACTTTCTTTTTCTGTGTGTGGGAACCTCACTTCCTGGCTGCTGATGATCGTCGCTTACACAAATTGTCTCGTTTGCAGCTGAAGGGCTATGATCATGTACAGAAGATGACGAACCATACGAAGAGGACGTACCATTAGGGCCTGAGTTAGCTAAAGCGGCTTGGTGCATTCGTTGACTGCTTCGTGTTACCCTGTGTGACCTTTCTTCTTCTTTACTGTCAGTCGCTTCGCTGCCACTACCTAATGTTCCGGTGCTGGTACTGCTATGGGTATCTCCACTTCCGCATGAGGCTACTACCACATAAGGAAGAGCAGAACGTGATACCAATTTTTCATTAGATGAAGTTGGCGGTATAACTATTTTTAGCGGAGGAACCTTTAAGCAACCTTCATCACTATTATCAAAGTCAGGACTATGAGAACTTTCGGCTTCAGGAGCACTTCTCGTTGTCGGTTGCTGCGCAACTGCAGTGGTTTGAGTCTGCAACGTCCCATCTTCTCTTGCGTTCCGAGGAGACGTTACTGTAAGCGTAGGGGAAGGCTCTCTTTCGCGTTTTCGTTTTCTTTTAGTTTCATCGTGTTCACCGTCACTAGTAACAGTTTCTCCGCACTTTAACTCTCCGCCATCGCCATTACTTTCACTCGGACCTCCCAATTCCGATGGTTTATGAACCATCTCAATTGACTCACTATTTATGGAAGGTTCAACACTTATGTTGGCCGTGTCTTTAGAGCTGCTCACCGTGTTCGATTGACTACTACTCCCTGCTCCTCCAGCACCACCACCACCACCCGCAGATTCTTCTACATCTTTCCGAACACTTTGTTCTTCACCGGTCTCCATAGTGACGCAATAATATGATTGATATCTAGGTTCCGAGGAGCTGACCTCACTTGTTTTCGACGCTCCTCCACCATGCCTAGTTTCCTTTGCTTTGATTGGCTGGAAACGTAAAGTTAAACGTGGTGAACTTGGTTTGTCTGATCCTCTAGATGTTGGTTGATGATGCTGTGGGGAACTTCTTCTCATGATGTTTCGCTAGATAAAGGGGGCAATGAGGCTGAAAGAAGGAATCAGCCGATGCGACGTCAATTTTTTCCAAAATTCTAATTTAAAATAAAATTCAAATTAGGGCTTAGTTTAATCCAAGTAATAAATTTTAAACTTACGCCCATCGCCTTTTTTTTTCAATATCTTTAGTAGTTAGAACTTCAGCTTAAACACTTTCTGGAAAGAGAAAACACGAACGTGACTAGATTTTCGTTTGCTTCTTTAATTGCAAAAAGTAAACGTCATACGTTGCAATGCAATAAAGTCTCTGCTGAATAATCTTCACCCGTTTCCTCATCAATCATATTTACAAAACTATTTGCAAATCATAAACACAAGGCTATATCACTATAATCCACATGACAAATATTTAAAGTATACCTTTAAACGTATTATTTTAGAACCTATTCTGGTTTATTTATTGTTACGTCCACATCGCTATCATTTTGTCGAGTAATCAGACATAGGCTTTGCAAATAACTAATTATAGTTATTGCATTATCACCCTGGGAAAATACATGGTAAATCAAAGCAAGATCAGTCAACTTCAACACCTCATCTAAGTTGCATACTGCAATAAATTATACATGTTTAGACTGAGGATACAACTGTAACAGTGTTCACGAATTACTTAAGAGTAATAAGAAACAAATTTCAATCGAAATATTCTAACGGAATGTATTTAAAACATAATATTTCTCAAGTCAATTACAAAACACAACCCTGTGCTAATATTTAATATTGTATCCTGAACGTCCTTTTTCACATTTTTTGTACATGAAATAATTATCAGCGTCCACAAGACTCATACCTATTGCTAATTTACCATTTCGGATCCTTTAATTAATCAAAATATCCAAAATCCCAATCACTTTTCAAGGCCGAAACACAATGGGCAAAATAGGCCTAACAACACCACCTCATAGATTTTACCACCCATTTTTTAACCTTAAATATTTTATGCTGCCATCTATCAATTGATTTCATAAACTCGACATTCTGTAGTTTTATGTCTACTACTGTACTGTATAATTTTATTTTTTAGCTATTGCCGGAGTAATCGTAATTGAATTTAGCAAAAAATTGTTTTACATAAAATTAGTGCATTTCTTTTGATTAAATGCCAGTCTACCCTTAAAATTAATTTGACGAATCGAATTTTTATGTTGCATGTGGCGCCTTGCGGCCAAGAAGTTAAAAATGGCGATGGCGTGTGTTCCTGAAGATAGGATGTTCAAACATCGTTAATATGAGGAAGATTATATTTATTTAATTTACTACTACTATTTTCGACGCAAATATTTATTAATTAATTAAGCTGATTTATAAGAATGGCATCGACTAAAACTACCACAATGGATAGTCGCCGCAGTACCGCTGCTCAATTTTTTATGGAGGATAAATCTGAAAACTTGGTTTCAACTCAAGATAAGGTTGCGTTTACTTTTAGTCTTTATGTTTTAAAAATTTTTTGATTCATATTTTTACAAAATGCAACATATACTTTAGATTGTTGAGTTAATTAATCAAGCAACATTAATGACTTCGGTTCAATCAAAAGTTAGCAGTTTAAAACAAGTGAGTAGGCTTCAGTAGAACCTAAACATTGATTTTAAACTTAAATTTCAATTTAGGTTCAGGAACTTATTATTCATAAAGAACCAGATTTATTGGATAACTTTTTAGACGTAAGTGTTGTGAATGTTGGCTTGTTTTACCGTGATGTGGGCCTCCAGGTTAAAACTTTTTACCTTATTTATTAGGAAATGTTGGCTTTTCAACTTGATAAATCTATTGATGTTCGAGTATTTGTAGTTTCTTTTATTGAAGAAGCATGGTATAAATAATAATTTATTTTTACAACATAATTGTAATGTAGTTTCCTAACTTAGTAAAAAAGATCAAGACATATTTCCACAAGTAATTAGAAATTTTTCAATGATGTTTAACGACGATCACGTTGCAGTAGTAAAACGTGTTATTCAAAGTGCAGCACAGTTATATAGAGTTGCTTTTGCTGTAAGTATTAATTGCATTTACATATTTTAATTTATTTTTTAAGATCAATTTTTTAATTTAATATTAATTTTAGTGGATGTGCCGCATTAAAATAGTGACTGATTTGATGGAATCAACTTGGGTTCATATGACTGACATTAAAAATCGTATTATTCCATTGTTAGACTCGGATAACGATGGGTAAATTTATAGTACATGTACTTATATAAACAGCTGTTTTTATATTACATTTTTTATTATTTTTGTAGTGTTAGAACAATGACTGTTAAATTTATGGAAGCTTTGGTTATTCTTCAAACCTACCCAGTGAGTATGAAATGACAAATTAATTTTAAATGTATGCATTTTGAAAAAATTGTTAAAAATTTCCAGGAGCCAAATAAATCTAAAAAAAATGAAAACGACGTATCTTTAGAAGACATTCCTACTGGGCATAAATTTTTGAAGTTACGAAAAATGGAAGAAGAAGGCAAACAAGCCTTTGATACCCTTCTTAAATTTCACGGATCTCCATGTGTTACAAGGTTTTAAAGTTTGAACAGCTGTCGATACTAATAATTCGTTTATCTTTGCTTTAATTTATAATTTTTTGCGTGTTTTAAATCTTCCAGTGTTAATTTGATGACTTGTATGGGTTCATTGTCCGCTATAGTTAAAGTTAGGCCCGAGTTTACAGCTAAATTAATTGAAGCATTTGAAGCTTTACAAGGTTTGAGAAATAAGATATTTTAAAATTTGATTTTAGTTTAAAATTTAACTGTATTATTATTAGTAAATATGCCCCCAACGCTAGCAAAATCTCAAGTCAGTAGCGTACGAAAACATCTAAAGGTAAAGACAACTTTGAATTAGTTAATTATTTGAAATTTCTATTAACATGTTTTTATTTTCTAGATTCAGTTACTTAATTTACTTAAATTACCTTCCACTGCGGATTTTCATCAACGAATTTCTTCATTGCTTTTGGATTTGGGTGTAACTGAGCAAGAAGTAATGAAAAACCTTCCTAGACCGGAGGAACTAAAAAGAAGAGCAAAAACCGAAGATATTGCATCTCACGCTGCTAAACGGCTAAAATTGGAAGTACGATTTTTTAATAAAAACATAAAAAAAATTAGTTTTAAAAAATATTTATTAGGCTTTAGAGGATATGGAAGAGACTAAGGATGATGAAGATGTAAATTTGGGAAAGTTGTCAAAAACCGCTACCATAATGGCTATAGATATTACTACTAATGCTTTCATTCCAAAACTTACATCCGAGAATGTCGTTGATGTGGTGTTGCTCAGTATGGTAATTAATATAAATTTAGTTAATCAATTGTGATTTTTATTTTTAAAAGTAGCCTAATTCGTTAACTTGTCTTTAAAATTTATATTAATTACTGTACTAATTTTGACCTAATTAGGAAGGCCTACCTGACATAATTCCACCACATTTTCATGCTAACTATACCCCAATTGCTGCTGCTGGAACGTCAACTCAAATCGATAATTTAGCACGCCTGTTGGCTACTCAAATTACAGCAGCAGAATTGGGACCAGGCTATGAAGAAATGAAACAAAAAGCTATGGAAATGGCGAAACAAGCAAATAGTGACGAAAATAAAATTTCCAAACCCGTTCACTCTATTGGAGGAATTACAACTTCAGACAAAAAAGATGATGGTTTACTTCCACCAATATTGACAGTAAATTGTTCAAATTTTTTTTATTTTTGAACGTGTGTTAACGTTTAATTTATTGAAATTTTTTTATTACTAAAATTAATTATTTTAGACAAAATTAACTAAACGTCAAACTGTGCGACACGTTTCGTTGAAAGAAATAACTAAACCGTTGCCAACAACAAAAGCAGACGCGTTTGCCACTGAAGCTCTCAGAAGGATTCTTAAAGCTGAAAGTATTGTTATTATTTTTATGTACATTATTTAGTATTTTTTAAGCACATCTTTGAATTTTATAGGAGCTGCTACAGTTGGAGGAGTAGCAACGGTAATATCAATAAACTAGAAACTATTCTTATATCTAATTATCTTTGTCTTGTTTTTTATTAGGCGAGAATGAAAATTATTGCTTGGTTGACAACAAATTTCAATCATCATGCGATGAATAGTACATTAATTTGACATATTATTTTTTTAATTAATAATTTTTTGTTTTATTTTTAAAATGCTTTGAATTTTTCTTTAGTGGTGCAAGAATTTATTTTGGAGGACGTGCGATCGCGGACAGATTTATTATTTATGTGGCTATACGAAGAGTATTCAAATTATCAAGGCTTTAGCCAAATATCCGACGCTCTTCAAAGAGCTGGTGGCGATCAATACGAGAGAGTTCTTAGTTGCGTACTAAGTGGTCTGTTAGAACGTTGTGAACATAAAGATAGGGAAATGTAACTTGATTTTTTAATGCTAAAAAAAAACTTTATTATTAAACTTTTGATTATTTTTAGATTATTAGTAAGAATTTTTAATGAAGCTCCTCTCATAACTGACAGCGCAATTTCCATTTTAAAATCATTTTGCCAAGAAGAAGTACGGTTTTTTTTTGCACATTTAGGTGTGTTCTTTTTGTTCATAATTTTTATGATTTTTCTAGTCTCACATTCAAGTTGGAATTTTAATTTTAAAAGATTTAGTAATTAAACGTCCTAACAAGCAAACAGACTTTTTAAAAGTATTACTGGAACTCACAAGTCATGATAAGTGTGAAGTAAGCATTATTTATAGTTTTATCAACTTAATATAACAAATGTATTGCAAGCGTTGGACAGATTTAGATTTATTTTAAACAATTTACATTTAATGGGCATTTCTTTGAATTCGTATGATATTGTTTATTTTAGTTACTCGTAATAATAAAGCTTTTTTAACATAATATTTATTAGATTCGTAATCAGGCCATCAAAACTGTTAAACAGCTTCACGAAAGAGGAGAACTAAAAAACAGCATTGAAGTAAACAATTTTCTTTTATATGGAAAAATTTTAAAGTTTTATTTAATTTATTGTCAGTATTTTAATTATTGATGTTTTATTAGGATCACGCTTTAATGAGCTTGAGGTTACTTTTATTGGCAGAGCCACCTCCACAATTGTTTATTGAAACCCTTGGAAGGCCAAACCCAGTTTCTGCATGGACTGAAGAAGTTGCGCGAGTTTGCTTGCATTTATATTTAGTGCTTCTTCCCATTAACCACAAATTAGTTCATGAGTAAGTTTTAAATGAAATAATTTTTAATCCCGGTGCTATTAATTTATCGATGACTTTAATTATTAGCTTAGCTCAAGTTTATGTGGCGACTAGCCCTGATATTAAAAGAATGATTTTAAGGGTTTTGGAAAATCCGGTAATTAATTTAATAGATTAAATTATTTTAAGTTTTTTTTTTTTATTTTATTTCAATAACAAATAATTAGGTAAAAGGAATGGGCATGGATTCTCCAGAGTTATTAACCTTAGTTGAAGGTTGTCCTAAAGGAGCTGAGACTTTAGTCACAAGAATTATTCATATTTTAACAGATAAAGGTAAACTCAACAAATTAATATTTTAATTTTTTATAGTTAACAATCTCCATTTTTAGCTCCTCCTTCTGCTGCGCTAGTGGCACGCGTAAGGGACTTGTACCATAAACGAGTTCCTGACGTTAGATTTCTCATTCCGGTTCTTAATGGTTTAACAAAGGCATTTTTTTTTTGTGGTTTTCTCTGTTTAAGTGAATGATAATAATTTATTAACAATTTTTTTCTTAATTAGAAAGAAGTAGTTGCTGCTTTACCGAAACTAATTAAGTTAAATCCTATTGTTGTCAAAGAAGTTTTTAATAGATTACTGGGAGGTCATAGCGACTCTGGAGCAAATTACACAAATCCATTAACACCATCAGAGCTATTAGTTGCATTGCATAATATAGATACTTCTAAATGTGATATGAAAACAATAATTAAAGGTGATATTTTAATTTTACTAATTGAATTTATACCTTTATCTATATTATAAAGATTTATTTTATAATTTTAGCTACTTCTTTGTGTTTTACGGAAAAACATATTTATACTCAAGAAGTATTAGCAGTTGTTATGCAGCAGCTAATGGATCAAAATCCAATGCCGACGTTATTAATGAGGACTGTGTTACAGTCGTTATCTTTATATCCAAGACTTATTGGTTTCGTAATGAATATCCTACAAAGATTAATTGTTAAACAGGTAGTGCATTTGAAATTTAATTCTTTTTTGAAATTTCTTGATAAATGGCTTTTGTTTACTGTTTTAAGGTTTGGAAACAGAAAAAAGTATGGGAAGGTTTTATTAAGTGCTGTCAACGAACAAAACCACAATCATATCAGGTGCTGCTTCAATTACCTGTGCCTCAGTTGCATAACGTTTTTGAAACATGTCCCGAGTTACGAGAGCCACTTCTAGAACATGTTAACAATTTTACAATTAATCAGGTAATTGATTCACATTTATCAAAGAAACTATTTATTGTTAAAAAATCTAATTTAATTATTTAGAAAGCGCACATTCCTCAAAGTATTATGGATGTGCTTACTGGAGAGTGGAAACCAGAAATTACAATTAAGCTAGAACCTGTAAAATATTTAATTAAATATTTATTTTATATTAATTAATAAATTGTTATTTTAATTTAAAAGGTCGATGCTTTGGAAAACGAACCGATGGAAATTCAAACTCCAGCTGTTAGTGTTGCAAGTTAATTAAATATTTAACTATAATTGCCCTGACATTAGACTACTAAAAGACTTATAAAAACTTACGCCAACTCGCTCATGTGCGACCGAACTGTAAAATTTTTTTTTATACAATGAATGAATTAATTATAATTTTAATCATTTTATGATTTTACCAAAGGTGAAAATGAATTTAAAAACAAATAAAATCAATTTTTTTTTATTATAATTTTTTGTTAAGAACTAGGAAATAATTAGCAGTTATATTGTATTAATTATGGGACTGCTACTTAATTAAATAAAATAGGTTTTATAAATTATTTTATTTATATATTTTTTTTCTACCATCGACTCTGCTCGTTTCGATTGAATAATTATGGTAGTGCGTTCAGCGTCACCTGGTGGCTGTTGTTGGTAACTCCGAAACGTACAAACCCGGAAGTGAAAATTGGGTGTTTTGACGCTGCGCTGCCGTTCTGTTTACGATTTAACCGTCGCAATGTTCATTGTATATTTAGATTTTACAATTAAATTTCACGTTACGTTGAAGCTATTTATGTAAGTAAAAACTGTTTACAACTATAGAAACATTGGTTTACTGAATTGATATAATAATACCATTCCACAACCGTAAATGGGGCGACTGCAGCAGTTGCATTGACCGCGACTTGACAACTCGTTCACAAAGATCCGCATAATTATTATTTAAATCTCTTCAAATCTGGCAATAGTTTTGAATTTTTTTTAAAAATTGATGAATCAACGGTTAAATCTACAATAAGTATCGAGACTCGATATTAACTTTGCCTACGTCATCAAAGAAACTTCATGATAATTACGTTGACAATAATGATTATTATTGTAAGATTTTCATAAGTACTGACGGCGTAATGTGGTCAACGTTGTGTCCATCATCTGACAGTGCCATACCTTGCAGTAGGAGTAAATTAGCCGTTTGTATACACGATGGTCACGTGTACATGCTGGGTGGGAGAAATGGCAATGTTCCTGTTCGAGATTTTTGGAAATACAATATTTGTAAGTTGCGTTTTTTTATTTATTTTTTTTTTAAAACAAAGAAACACCTTTCGTTTAATTTTAAAATGGCATCTAAATTATTGATTTATTTTTTTTAAAAAAAAATTTATAGCGCTAGTTCATAGAAGATAATATTATACAGTAAATTCCGCAGAAATTGCTCTATGCATAATTTTTGTTTTGACATTGTTTGTTGGTTAGGTTAGGAACTCCTGGTTGAAATGTGGAAGCCCTATTTTTTTTTTTTTTTTTAGTTTATCTTGGTTCCACATAATATAATGTCTTTCTCTCTAGGATTTCAATTTTCTTTTGTACTCATTGCAATTACGCCAGATAAACGAGAGAGAACGAATAAGAGAGAGAGAAATGACATTTATGGTTGTTTCCTGCCTTTGAATATATTGATTTTGAATAATATTTGGTAGCTGGGTTGGACGTTGATTCCCCTCTCCACTTCTCCCTCTTCTACGAGGAAGAAAATGTGTTTTTATACTACAGTGTACTTTATATCATCTCACCCCTCCCTTGCCTTCCCTCCTCTCAATCTTATTTTCGCTTAGTTCTTTTAGCTTTTAGGATTATCCTATTTACTACGTGCTGTGTAAGTGACGATGATAGCGATTCAAGTCAACAAAATTGCGTTCTGAAAAAGCAGTAAAGTCTTTGTTTTGATGCTTACGAACGTGTAGTTTAATTGAGATGAGGAACCTAAGTTGATTTTTTTTTTTTTTTTTTTTTGTAATTTGTTCCACGTCGTTAATCGAGAAAGCAATTGCAATTCCCACGTTTCTCATTGCAAGCTGCCCCTAAAACACGGCAAACACCAATAGCATAGCCTGCTGCGAGGGCTGATTTGTCGCTAAACCCAGTGTGATGCTACTTTTGAAATCAACAAGTTAATTCTTTTTTTGATAGCGCGATTGCAATTATACGTAATTATATGGCTCTGATAACATTTTTATTTATTTTCGAAATTTTTTTAAAAAATTAGTACCGGTATGTGGATTGTGATAATTATCTTAGCCACAATAATCACCTACTGTACAAATTAAAGGCAAGAACCGAATTACATACAGTTCGGTCAATAATTATTATCGAAAATAAGTAGCAAAAACTGTTAACATATTTTATTCTGTAGAACAGTTACAGTTTGAACCGCTGCATATAAACACTTTGTAACTTTATTAATCAATAATTAAAGTGTTATTTTAAAACACACGGCGAATTATTTTGCTCAGCAAATTGTTAAGAAAATTTTAAATTGTTTCCGGTACTATAATATTAGGATTGCGTAGTATTTTATAAAAAAAATTCAAGAATAAGCTTATTAATTTTTTTTTTTTTTTTACTATTTTTACTCGTTAAAATTAATTTAAATATGTTCACTTTTTGAGACTTTTATATCGCTTAAAATGAAACAACTAAAGTTTACAAAGTTATGAATAAAGTATGGATTATTTAGATGCAAATGTAACACTTGCTACTCTTCTTTTTACTAAAAAGTGGTTTGAAGAATAAAAGGGCAATGAGGTTGGGTAATTCACGAGTTTCTCCTCGAAACCCATTCATGACCCTACCAGTAGTCTTACATTGTGAATTCTATTAACCTCACTTCTGCGGAGTTGAACAACCTTAGCAAATAGCATTTTCTATTTTTTTCTACTTTGCTGCTGTCTACTCTTCAATTATATTAAGTAACATGTAAAAGTTGGCTAGGACTCAAACAATTAGGAAATAATTTAAGCCAAAATAAATGATAATTTTATGCATTATTTTATTGATCTAGTTTAGTAATGTACAGTATGTCTAATAATTTTAATTACATCAAATTAAAAAAAAAAAAAAAAAAAAACATATTAGCAGATTTGGTTTAATATTTTTTTAAATTTTTTGTACACTATGAAAACGGATAAATTTTAATTTAACTTTGTATGTATATTTTTTTTTTAAACAGCTGAACATACATGGGGCGAAATAACTAGTAAAGGGGATTCACCATTCAACGTACAGGACCACACGATTGTCGGATGGAAAGTAATAAAATGATGCGTCTATAATGCAAATTAAGTAAACACCATTCATTTCGTTTATTTCTATGCTAGGGTAAACTGTACGTATTTGGCGGCGAAGTTGGTTTTGCTTCTACGGGAGAAACTCCATTATGGTGCTATCATATTGGTATAGTGAATTAATTAAGCAATAGAATTTATTTATTAGATTAATTTTTATAGCTGCGAACACTTGGAAAAAGTTGTCCAGAGGAGACTCTACCCGTCCTCAGGGATGTAGAGGGCACACCGCAGTTGTTTACGACAACTTTATGTATATTTACGGTGGGTATAGAGATCTCAAAGGGTCGATTTCCGACTTGTGGTCTTTTGATTTGGGTAAGTTTCAGTGTACGGTGTTATAGAAAAAAAAAAACTTGTTGCGAAATTAATTGTCCTTAATTGCTGCATTAGAAAAAGAATCTTGGCGACTTTTGAAATCAAATGGGAATGGCGAAATTCCCAGTGGTAGGCACGATCATTCCGTAATTGTGTACGATGGTGCTATGTGGGTATTTGGAGGAATGACTGATTTACAAGCAAAAGGAGATTTTTGGAGATGGGATTTCGGTAGGAAAATTTTTTTTTTCTAAAAAAAAAAGCATAGTTTATTAGTTTTGTATGTTTAAATTGCATGGGGCAATTATCTAAAAAATATAATTTTACAAATTTAGATTTTGGTTTGAAGTCTATATTTTTAAGCGCAGCTACAACACGATTAGAATAGAATTTAATACAGTACAGTATTAAAATTTTAGCACAGTATTAAAATTTTTATTGATTTAAGTATAATATATTTTGTAAAAATGTTACTTTTAAATATTAGAATAGAAAGAAGTGAACATTTTAGATAGAAATTAAAAAAATTGTAAAAATTAATTTTGACTTAGAATATTTAATTTTTTTAAATTTAGTTAAAAATTAAAATATTATTTAATATACAGTATGTTTTTCTAAATTTCACAAGTTAGTTCAGTGGGATAATAAACAATATCCGGTTCCATAATAACACTTTAACATCATTAAAAATATTTCATTTCTATTGTTATTATGATACAATATCGATTTTATAGGGTTCCGTGAGTTTGTTTGACTAAATCATCGAAACAATTAATTCTAATTTATTAATTGACGACTTTAGGTGGACGTCAGTGGAGTAGAGTGAGATGTAAAGGTGGACCAGGAGAACTTCACGGGCATAGCGCTTGTAAAGTACTAACTTCAATGGTTGTGTTTGGAGGAGAAAGAGGAGGGCAATTGCTTCAAGAAATTTGGCGTTTTTATTTCAGTACGAAATTATTTAACGATTTGCATTTATTTCGAATATTCTATTAAATGTTTGTTGCAGGTTTAGAAATGTGGGAAAAAGTAAATGTCAATGGCGCCAAACCGTCGCCTCGCAGTCGTCATTTAGCTGTTGTGGTTCCAACTTTACTTCTACTTTTGCCTCATTCGTTTGATATTGAATCAGGTGATTCAAGTTCTCAAAATAAACAACGCCGCTTTCAAGAACTTGTTTCTAAAGGTTCTTACGCTCCAAGCTTTTCTCCAAATGATTCTTGCTGGGAATCTGACTCCAAGGTGGTCACATCTCGGATGCCAAAAAGCGAAACCAATTGTAACTTTCGTCAATCTACTTCTTTCTCCAATAAAAATACCGGTGGCGGAAATAACTTTGGAAATGCAAAGAAAGTGTTAATTTCAGCTTCTTTCAGCCAAAATAATTTTAAATTTTTAAGAGAAAGAATTTCGACAACCAGTTTGTTTAAACCTCCCGCTTTTAACGCTGCAACATACGTTGCTCTTAGCAACAGCTCAGATAGCGTTCAAAGCGGACAGGAAGAAGTAGCTGCGGATAATGCCAGAGCAACTCTGAGACCATTGCTCTTAGATTCGACAAATAATAAACGGTTCTACGGAAAAAATGGTATGTTATCCGTTCCAAATTTTCTTAAAATCCATCAACTAGAAAGGAGAGGTTTGATGGACGATCTGAGCGATAGTTCATCCGTGGACATTTCAATTGGAACTAACACGACACCTAAAAAATTGTGCGCCGGAAACGAAACTGTAAATGCTTTACGAACCAATCTCCGAAAAAGGGATCAAGATTCTATGGAAAATATTCCAGATATTAAAGATTTTATCTCGCCGGATGTGGCGGATAAAAAGTTTCAAGAAGACACGATAAGTGTCAAGTTAATTGATTTCGAAGACAATTGTAATGCCGGAGGCGCCAGCTGCTCACTTCCCGCCACACCGATGAATTTTCAACCCTTACCGAAAAGTCACAGTTACATAGAACGACCCGTGGCTTTGGTTAATGACAATTTATACGAAAAACACAAAGTGTACGCTAATTGTCTGAGTCGCACATCTCCAATTACACCCGATGGCAATTATAGATGGCCAACTAGTCTCGAGATGAAAACGTTTCAACGCTTACCCGACTTTGATGAAGGTATCAGCGAAGACATGTTTCCTTCGCCAGATGAGAGAGAGGAAGAAGATGAGGAAGACGAAGAGGCTGAAGTAATGAACGAGCCCGTACAAGTTGTAGCTTCGAAAGGGTGTGAGGAGCTGAAACCACAAATGAACAACCAATCTCGTCATTTTTCAATGTTGGTGCTGGGAGGAAGAGAGCAAGGATTTAATGGCTGTGGAAGACGACCTATAATTATGTGGAAATTAGATTTTTGGAAGTGAGGAGGACGATTGAGCTGTTAATTATTTAGATTGATGTCAGTGTAACTATATTTAGCGATTCGTAAGTACTGTAGTTTTATTTACTCGTAATTTAAATTTTATGGGGTTCTAGTCACTTTTCTGTGCGTTGCAGAAGTGCGATTTTATTTATTAAAATCCATTTTTATTATAATTAGTAATATTATACACAGTATTATTTTACATTTTCTATTTCTATCACATGTATAGGTTTGAAATTATTGCGGATACGTCTTTTGATGTAATCGTGCTTAATAATTAAATTTAAGTAATTGAGGAATCGATTTTAGCGTTTCTTGTGGTGTTTATATTATCATTGATTAAGAAATTTATCATTTTTTAAGTTTTAATATTAGTAGACTATATAAAATTATCATTTTGTGATGCTACAATTTTTTAAATCAAAGATTGTAAAATATTAGTTGAGGAAAATTTTTATAGTATTATTTTCTAAAAAGAACAAATGTTTATTTATGCCCTTGGCAAATCTTTGGGCTTATTTACCCGGCAATTCTTGTTGAAATTATTAACTTAATAATTTTTTTTTATATGAATTGTGGGAATAAAAATGAAATTGCAAGTACATGGTACCGGTAATTCAAAAAAAAAAAAAAAAAAGTTTTAAACAATAATTATTGGAAATAAAACTATCAATTTTTTTAGAGATAAATTGCACCGTGACCATTAGTAAATGTCTATGATTAACTACTATATGATTGTAGATTACAAAACTATGTCAACTATGACAAAATAATTTTAATAAAATGAAGGTGGAGTTAAAAAAAAAACATAATAGTTACTGTAGATATTATTATCACTTGAACTGATAAGTTATCGTATTGTACTGCATTTATATAAATATATCTACCGCATAAAATTCTATTCGTTAGGATTTCCTTATTAATATTATAAAAGAATATTTTTTAACTCCACTTTCTTCCGTAATAAGTTTGAAAGATTGATAAACGAAATATCCGTTGCCTGATTTTTCATCATTAAGTTGGAAGTTATTTGAAGAAGAAATTTATATCAATATATGGTATATTTTATTATTTTAAATTAATTCTTTTAATAGTTTTTAAAATCAAAGGCGTGGCATTTATTTCAAATGTGATTTTAGAAATGGGTTCTGGCGGCGATGGAAAAGGAATAATGTGGAGTATTTTGTGGGGTCTTTTAACTCTTTTGTCATTTGGTTTGGCTGGATTTTGCTCTTTTTGGTACATCATATTTTTACCATTCACTTTATGCTTCGAAGGACTTACCACTGCCACTGACCTCCTGCTATTAGGAATGCAACGTCCCCGTCACTGTGCGAAAAATGCCATGGAACAAAAAGCTATGTGTTCTTAAATGTAAATACACTCAGTATTAATCAATTCACATTTACATTCATCGCTCATTGTATTAAATTTAATATTTATAATAAAACCATCTAAAACATGTAGATACCTACTTATTATTGGATCCGTCATCTTATTATTTTTTTTTTTTTAAATATTGCATTTTAAATAACTGTAACTTAAATTTGGATTTTGGTATGGATACTTTTTAGGTGTGATCAATTAATTATTTTTGGTGGTTGTCATTGATTGAATTCGTTTGTAGAATTTCATCTTCTGGCCAGAGCTTCATAAAATTGTCAATTGTAGGAAACGGGTTTGTTCATGGCGAAAAAGAGTTCCCCTGGGGGACTTTCACTGCGTCTACCTTAAATTATTCAATTCTAGAGTTTGTTTTCATTTTTCGTAGAAAATGTTTGTCTATTCACTTTTATAGCCAAACTATTTTTACTTTGATGAGGGTTGACCAATTGTTCCACTCGTCGTTTCCACTTCCTCTAGTAAATTGTCATAATTTAAAAAAAAATTAAAGCTATTTTTTGATTAATGTTTGTCATTATTTTAATTACAGTACAGTACACCTGTACCAAACTTGCATTCACAAATTTTTAAATAAATTAAAGTTATTTAGTTACTTCCGCTTTCTTCACCTTAAATTGTAGGCCTAAAATTAATGAAGAGGCTACCGGTAGGTGGCAGTACATTTTCGCGCATGCGCACATCAGTACATTTGAGTCGCGAAACATTCGCGGAAGTGTTTCCTCTTTGAATAGTTCCTGCTCATTTCCCCACTGAAATTTAATTTGGATTCAGCTTTACTGAAAGATCATGATCTTTTTAATATTTATTTAAAATGCCTGTTAGTTTAAATCGTTTGAGTGAAGGATGGTTGGAATTAGAAAGCGATCCTGGTAAATGTGGCTATTCAAATAAATTTATTATTCTGCTTTCTGAAGTTTGCTTGCGTTGTCGACGTATAGGTTTGTTCTCGCTACTGTTGGAAGATTTTGGAGTAAAAGGAGTTCAAGTAGAAGAAATATATGATATTCAAAAATCAATTGAAGGGTGTGTTTTTTGTTAATGGAGTAAATATGAAGAAGCATTTAAAATAGATTTTGTTTTTAGACCGGTGTTTGGCTTCATATTTTTATTTAAATGGATCGAGGAACGTCGTTCGAGAAGGAAAATTGTCTTCGGAGAAGAAGCCTTTGTACGAGAAGAATTAACCGTTAATTCTATATTTTTCGCGCATCAAGTAAGTTAAAACGAGATTAAGATTTTTGTTTTTTTGCAAATTATAATTTTTTTACATTTAGATTGTTCCAAATTCATGCGCGACACACTCACTGTTAAGTGTACTACTTAATTGTGAGAGTATGTATTTGGGAGAAACGTTAACTCGTTTGAAAGACTATACAATGAATATGACTCCTGAAAATAAGGGTTATGCAATTGGTAATACACCTGAATTGGCCAGAGCTCATAATAGTCATGCAAAGTATAATCTTCATACTATAATAATAATTATGTTTTTTAAATACTTTTAATTAACTATTTATACTTTTCTATTTAGATTAGAGCCCAAATTGATTCAAGAGAAACCTCACGGCTTTCCAACGAGTCGCATAGTAGACGCGTTTCATTTTGTTAGTTTCGTTCCTATCAAAGGACGTTTGTTTGAATTGGATGGTCTGAAACCGTTTCCAATTGATCACGGTTTTACTTATAAAATTTTAACGTTTTTTAAACCTGGCGTTATTGCTAATTTATTTATTTTTTTTTAGGAGAGTGGGATGCAGATGAAGATTGGACGGAAAAATTTCGTCGTGTGATTACTGAACGCTTGGGCATTTCAAACGTCGGAGAACCCTGCCATGACATTCGTTTTAATTTAATGGCGGTGGTTCCTGACCGAAAAATTGCTTACGAACAGAAGCTTAGAACGCTGAAAATTAATCGCCAAATTGTGTTGGAAGCTTTACAGCAGGTGATTTTACCTTGTCAAATTTATTTTGCATTATTATATTATTAATCTCTCGTATTAACGGGGGCAAGATGAATTTTTAAGTTGATATCATCTTGATTGGAACGAGAGTGACATTGAAATGAATTATTTGTAAAACTAACCAAATGCATTCTTGTAGTTAAATTATGCATTGTTTGGCATTTATTCTGACATATTTCTTTTTTAGTTGGTTAAAGTAACGAAACCAAAGTCTGGCAGTGAATTAAGTCAGGAAAAACTGGCTGAAGTGGCTAAATTTTGTAGCGGTGAAAATATTTCATCAAAAAATGAACAAAAAACTGATTCTAATTTAAAGTATGAACTTATTTTTCATTTTAAAGTTATTATATTATACGAATACAGTATGTATTTTTTGGACAGTTCAGCGGTTGTTAAAGCAGCTGCACCAATGCGTAGCACATCAACATCATCAAATTCGTCGTCCTCGTCTTTTTCATCAATTCATCCCGCATTAGACACTCATGACTATGCTAAAAGTCCTCTCACGGAAGCAGCATCAGACGAAAATGAACCTCGTTTACGGTACAAGTCTTTTGTCAACTTTTCAGCTGTAAAAAAATTAATAATTTTGGTTATAATCAGTGATGAAGATGATCAACCAGTTTCATCATCTGCAAATGGAAATATTTTATTTCCTCCTCCTAAATTGGTGCAATCTGGAACAGGAGCTACTTGGCCGCTAGCTCCAAATACGACTTCTCCCATTCCCTTAAGACCCATAATGGTCAGCACTAAAGACTTTTCAAAGCCGCTATCAATTCAAACCAAATTTGAAACATCGCCGACTCCTAGTTGTTCTAGTACAGATACTTCTTCCGAGGTTCTCTATTTTATGTTCGTTTTTAAGAAAACTTGATTAAGCTATTTTTATTAACGTTTAGGTTGGAAGTGCTTTTAATTCACCGGTGCGTCCATTATTTTATAATTCGTCACAAAACAGTCCTAATGTCAAAGATTTTAAACGCTTTGTTGTAATTCACGTGAGCGGTAGCAGGGAAAATCTCACTCCTGAGCAATCTCCTGACGCAACTGCCGCTAGTGGTGGTATAGATGAAAATGCATCAACTAGTGGTTGTTGCAATAGTAGTTCTAACTTAGCCACTACCAGTCTTCAGAAAAGGCCAATTGGAGAGTTGGGAAATGAGGCCATTCCGGCATCAAAATGTATCAAGCAAAAACAACTTCAGCCAAGCCCTAAGCAAGAAGTGAGTTCATCAACTAACGAAGCTCCTCAGTCTAGTGGATTTGAATGTAGAAGTTCTGTTGTAGCAGCTGCAGCAACATCAACTGTTCATGTTCCACCACCATTTACAGCATCTCCTCATAATCAAAGTAAAGAGTCGCCAAAATATCCCCCGCTCATAGAACCTCACGCATTTGCTCCAAAGGTTACAAAAACATTTTTGTGGTTTAAAATTAAACTTTGTTCTGACTATTTTGGTTTAGGATCTTTTGGCTTTGTTAAAAAATATTGAAAACGAGATTTTGACTTGCGAAGGTGCATTGAAAGATGAAATTGAAAAGCAAAGAAAATATAAGGTGCCATTATTTTTTGATTCAATGTTAATATTTAACTAACATTTTCCACGTTAAATAGATTGACGATTGCAGGAGAACTCACAATTACGAGAACTTTATTTCAACATTTTTATCGCTTTTGGATGAACATGGGAAATTGAAAGAACTAGTAGAGCAACACACATTAATTAAAAGAAGACAAGGTGCGAACGCCGGACGACTTCACAAAGTTAAAAAACCGCCGGAAAGAAAAAGAAAACCTAGAGGAAGAAAAAAAAAATGAACTCAGTTACATGACACATGTAAAAATTTCTCCAATTATCGCCAATATTTTAAATTTTATAATTCCTGTATATATCGTTGGCTAAACTAGAAAACCTTATAAGTCGCAAAATGCAAATTTTGCGTGAGATTTCTGTAGTGCAATGACGTTGAAAGGTGCTTTTGACGGCTAGTAATTTTCTAAAAAGTTGCACAATTTTCCATTTAACACAGAATCTCAAAACAAACGAACGATTAAGCCTGCAGTATTATAACTCCATTTCGTCAAAAAGTAAAGTGTTTTAGTTTAGCCAACGATATTAATTTTTATGTCCTAACTATGGTAACAGGGAATTTTAATACAGTAAATAATAAAATTTTCGTTTTGAAATGCTATAGACTAGGCCTATTGTAATGAAATCTGTCTGGGTTGCAAATTTATTGTCAAGCTGCTTTTTAAAGCAAATTTGTTCAAGTAACATTTTCGAGATCAGATCATTGTTGTTCCTGAATACAGTAAAAGAATTTATCCGACATCAGCTAATTGATTGGTTATGATACGACAGGTAGAGGGCGCCACTGAATTGTCAAAGGGATCGATGGAACGGAGGATAGAGGTGCATTGTGAGAACCAAATTTGATTTGCAAACAGAAAATATGCAACAACGTGGCAACTATTATTAAAAATAATATTTTGTGGTTTATTACATATTTTCAAGATCTTCAACGATTATACTTAGAGGTAAGGCATTAATATTGGCAATCCTATTTTTATAATGTGATGGTTGGTGGGTCTGAAATTTGTTTCAATTTCATCGTTTATCATTTGTCAAATTACAGTTTGTTCTTAAAAAATGAAAGCTCTAATCTTAGTCGGAGGTTATGGGACGCGGCTAAGGCCTTTGACGTTAAGTAGACCAAAACCATTGGTAGAATTTTGCAATAAACCAATGTTGATGCATCAGATTGAAGCTCTGGTCGAGGTACCGAATAGAAAATGTTTAACTACCATTCAAATCGTCTAAACTTATGTGTTATGTAATAACTTATCTGGCATTAAATAGGTTGGAGTAACGCAAGTAATTTTAGCTGTTAGTTATAGAGCCGAACAGATGGAAGAAGAGTTAAAAGAAGAGGCAAACAAGGTGACAAATGACATTTTTATTGTAAATTATTTGTTGAATAACGGTTTTGAATAGTTAGGAGTGACTATTAGTTTCTCTCATGAAACTGAACCACTGGGAACAGCCGGACCACTAGCGTTAGCCCGTTCTCATTTATCGTCAGAAACCGGAGAACCTTTTTTCGTTTTAAATAGTGATGTTATCTGCGATTTCCCATTCAAACAAATGGTGAATTTTCATCACAGTCATGGTGGAGAAGGAACTATAGTAGTTACTAAAGTAGACGAACCTTCAAAGTATGGGGTCGTAGTGTATGACGCCAACGGTCGAATTCAACAATTTGTGGAGAAACCAACCGAGTTTGTTTCGAATAAAATTAATGCCGGAATGTACATGTTTTCGCCTGCTATACTAAACCGCATTGAAGTAAATCATTCTATTTCTTTTACTATTTACATTAAATATGAAATCTTTTCCAAATTAAAATTAACTCTTTTTGCAGTTGAAACCAACGTCGATTGAGAAGGAAGTATTTCCAACGATGGCTTCCGATAGTCAGCTGTTTGCCATGGAGTTGCAAGGATTCTGGATGGACGTTGGACAGCCAAAAGATTTCCTAACGGGAATGTGCCTATACCTAGCTTCTCTTAATCAAAAACAATCAAATTTACTTTATCAAGGCCCAGGAATTGTTGGAAACGTTTTAATAGTAAAACAATGTCATACTGGATGCAAATAAATTTTAATTTTGGAATATTTTTTTGATAGGATCCTTCAGCCGTTATAGGCAAACGTTGTCAAATAGGACCCAATGTGACAATCGGACCTAATGTAGTCATCGAAGATGGTGTATGCATCAAGCGGTGTACTATATTGAAGGGAGCAAAAATTCTTTCACATTCCTGGTTGGATTCATGTATTGTAGGTTGGAATTGCACCGTTGGCCGATGGGTAATTTTATAAACAAATACCGGTAATTATTTTTATCACGCCTTGTTTAACTGATTTTTTTCAGGTTCGAATGGAAAATGTAACTGTACTGGGAGAAGATGTAATTGTCAAAGATGAACTGTATATTAATGGGGGCAAAGTTTTACCACATAAAGCTATCGCCGATTCCGTACCTGATCCTCAGGTTATTATGTAAAATCTAGATACATGTAATGAAATTTAGAATTATTTCCTTAGAATTTTATTTGAAACATTTATAAAGTAAGGGAAACAAATACTTGGTTTTTTATCTGCAGTTTATTCTATACAATGTATATTTAAATTTACATGTGTTTGCAATTTGGATTTATTGCGGCCTAAAATATAAAAACTACTCTATAAAAGATTTTACGATTTGTCTATTTCTTCTACCGGTAGCGTGCGGGACGTACTTTGCATTTTTTTCTTTTCCGCTACTACGTAATCTTTAAAATTCTATGTAATATTCTAGATTATTGTCAATTTAACGTTTGGCAAAAATAAATAATTATACCTTCATTGGTTGGTAGTAGATATAAACAAACTGCGACCCCAAGAACATACTTAATAAAGCCGCGGTTGTAAACTTTAAATAAGCAGGCCACGACACACCAGCAGGCATTTCAGCTATCTGCAAAACTAATAATTATTATTATTTTAGCTGAAGTTTCTTGATAACGGATTGCGTGTCACTGTCTATTCATACGGTAGTTATACTCCGGTTTCTGGAAGAGAATCAGAGTTATGTACCAACTTCTCCGCTTGTTTTTTCATAAAAATATTATCTAGTTAAAATAGAATTTATTAATCAATAATAATGAGCGAATGCATAATCGAGTTTTCTTACAAAAGTTTACTTGACCAACGCTCCAATTTATCATAGAAAATTCCATAAGAGCTCCTAAAATAAAAAATCCTGGTAAAAATCTATAAATACCAAATCTTTTTTTCCCAGGAATGAAATTTAAATTAAATCTCCTCTTCTTAAACATCTCAATCAAATCAAATCTAAAGCCATTTTTCCGCGAACACCAGGATAGCTGCAATGCCTATGCAATATAAAGGTAAGACACTAATCGCCGCCAAAATTTAATAACCCCTCCTACTTTAATATCGCCATTTTGTTTACAACATATCGCGGAATGGAATAAAAAAAATTCTTGATTTAAAGTGAACTACTTTTATTTATAAGTTAAACTATTTTACAAAAATGTTTTTTCTTAACTTGATACTATTTTTTTAAAAATCTAGTTATAAAAGTTGGACACCAGAGTTTAATTAAAAAAATAACAAAATGGCAAATTTTTACAGCTGTTGTTGGACTGTCGGCACAGATTTCGCGCTGTTTGATACTTTACGAATTGAATCACAGGTGGCGTCAAAGTTGTTTTGCATACTCCATAGGATACGTTTATATGGTACGAAATTATCGCGTGCGATAAATGCTTATTGTAGAAACGAAATACGCGGTTACGTTAATATTAAAATCGCTAGCTTCAAATTCGTTTAATTCGAACTAGCTTTATTATTATACGCAATGTTTAGTGCGGTTGAATAACGTCTGTTTCCGAAGCTACGATGTGGAATGCGTGATGTTCGCAGATATTAACGCTAGAAGAAGAGGATACTTTAATTGTTCTTTGGAATTTCATTTCTAAACTAAAAAGAGATATTATTAATAGTGAATGAATATGTTATAAACTTTAGCTAATCTACTCGATTACTGAGAACGAAATAATTACCTGTCTTGAGGTTTGAACTGCGAGTACCATTCAATATTATTGGTCCCGAACCATCCATTGGACTAGGAACAGACTCGTTTAAAGATGAAAAACAAAAAAGACGAAGTTTACCTTTTTCAAAGTCGATTGATATTGTTTTCAAGGATTTGTTGCTAATTTTAAGTAAAGGTGTGTTTGATTATTAACCCGCTCGAATACTATAGCAACCCCATCATCTATTGTTTCTTGTAAACAAACAGCAACTAAGATTAGGCTTAAACATATTTATTTTCCCTTTCTCGTAACGGATACAAGTATTTTTTATCATTACAGTGTACTATAAAATTCAAATTATTTTTAATATTGCATAATTATGTCTTAAAAAATTCTATTAATTTTGTGTAACGTGTAAGGATGAATGCGTGTCTATAATGTCATTGGCAAACGTTTGCGAATTCTGCACATGACCTTTAAAAACTTAAGCCTTAATATACATTATTCTTCTGCATGTGGAGTAACAGTATTTTTTTTAAAAAAAAAAAAGTTACCGTAAATATTTTAATAACAAGAAGAAAATATTTTTTAAATAGATTTTAAAAATTGAAATACAGTACATGTAAATAGCAAGAAAGTTAATTTCGATGTTTGTGATAATTATTATGGTAGCCTAATAAAAATTATTTGTTTGTTATTTTTTAGTTGAAAGAGAATGGGCATTGATTTTGACGTGAAAACTTTCTGTCAAAACTTAAAGGCTACAAAACCGCCGTACGAGTGCCCTATTAAAGATTGCGGCAAGGTTTACAAAAGTTTTTGTGGCATTCAGTTTCATCTTTACAACTATGATCACGGCGGTGCAACCGGTTTCAATCTTAATGTGGCTACCGCGGCGGCTACAACCACTCCTTGCCTCGGAGTGGGAAGTGGCAGGAAGAAGGGCCGTTGGCATCATAGGCAAGAGCGAAGGTCCCCTTCTCCTCCGGAATTTCTTAAGGTAATTCTTTTGATTTTTTCCTTGACCTCATTCGCTTGTGATTTACCGTTAACTTTTTACACACTCAGCATTCTTAACTTTTACTTTCTTAGAATTTAAATTCCGATTTTTTATGTAGAATTTTCATTCAAAATTAATTCATTTTTTTTAAAAGGCGCCTACCGAAGAAGGGCTAACTTACGACGAAGCTCAGAAAATGGTTGAAGTGGAATATGAAGGGCGCACTCATCGGATCAGCATCTATGAACCGCTTGAGCTAATAATAACATCTTCAACGGATGATAGCATGGCCACTAGTAGTGGAAGTTCTTCGTCATCTTCCACAGCCACTGGAACTCAAGAAGAAGGACACACCACGAGTAGTAGTAGCAGTGTGGCTTCTTCGTCGCGAGAAGGAAAAAAGAGTGGCGGGGGTGCGAATGCTTCTGCCAATGAAACGTCAAAAAATCGAAAAGAAAGTTTATCGTCCCAAAATCCCAAGCTTCCTGAAGCTTCTTTTCGAATTTTAGACGATTACGATCGCGAAGATGCTCCTTGTCGACCGCAGTCGTATTATAGGTTTATCGAAAAATCAGCCGAAGAGTTGGATGAAGAAGTGGAATACGATATGGATGAAGAAGATTACGCTTGGGTAGAAATTATCAACGATAAGCGGAAACAAGAAATGGCACCTGCAATTAGCGCGGATACTTTTGAGCTATTAATGGATCGATTAGAGAAAGAATCGTTTTTTCAGAATCAAAGCACGGGAAAAGATCCGAATCCATCGATTGATGAAGACGCCGTTTGTTGTATCTGCATGGATGGTGAATGTCAAAATTCAAACGTCATTTTATTTTGTGACATGTGTAATTTGGCTGTTCATCAGGTATTATATTTATGATACTACCGTACTTAAAGTATTTACGTTTTTCATTAGATAAAATATGTTTATTAATTTATACATATTTTTAGGAGTGTTACGGAGTGCCATATATTCCGGAAGGGCAGTGGCTTTGTCGACGTTGTCTCCAGTCGCCGTCAAGAGCTGTGGATTGCGCTCTTTGCCCAAATAAAGGTGGAGCCTTTAAACAAACTGATGACAGCCGATGGGCTCATGTGGTATGTGCTTTATGGGTGCCTGAAGTTTGTTTCGCAAACACCGTATTTCTCGAGCCCATCGATAGTATAGAAAATATTCCACCTGCGCGATGGAAACTTAGCTGTTATATATGTAAACAGAGAGGAGTAGGAGCTTGCATTCAATGTCATAAAGCTAACTGTTATACTGGTAAAATTAATTCAAAAAGTTTTATTTTATTACTTATAACCTTATTTATATTATGATTTTAGCGTTTCATGTGACATGTGCGCAGCAAGCCAGTCTTTATATGAAGATAGAACCGGTCAGAGAATCTGGTGCTAGCGGGGCCCAATCGTTTGGTGTTAGAAAAACCGCTTACTGTGATATGCATACACCGGCTGACTCTGATTCGGATGACGATATAAAAATGGATTCGGTAAAGAAGGCCAAAGCTAAAGCGAAGTCTAGATTAAAAATGAGAAAAGCTAGAAAAATTTTGGCGGAGAAAAGATGTGCAGTGCCTGTCATTTCTTTGCCAACGATTCCTCAGGATAGGTTGGTAGCAAAATTAAATGACGTCATAATTTCATATAATATTTGTTTTTGTTACCGGTACGCTCATTATATCAAATTATTTTTTTAAAATATTTTAGGTTGACACGGATTATGGGAATGGTTAGCATGGGTAAAAAAAGTGCTTTTATACAAAGTCTTATTGCATATTGGACCCTCAAACGACAATCTAGGAATGGAGTTCCTCTTTTACGAAGGCTCCAGACCACACATTTACCTTGTAGAGATCCAAACCCGATTAGCAATAAAGTGAGAGATTTATTTAATTGTTGTAATTTCTAACTTTTTACATTTGTTTTTAATGTTTTTTAAAGGATAAAGATAAAAATGTGATTTTGAAAGAACAGTTGAAATATTGGCAAAGGTTGAGGCAAGACTTAGAGCGCGCTCGTTTACTTGTGGAATTAATTCGTAAAAGAGAAAAACTAAAGAAAGAAGCTGTAATTTGATTGTTTACGGATATAACTTACAAGTATTATTTAATTAAATTTTGTGATTCTAGATAAGAGTTCATGAGCAAGTTCTGGAGATGCAATTACAACCCTTCCAAGTATTATTACGAAACGCTCTTGACGCGCTTTGTGAGAAAGATACGAGCAAAATATTCCTGGAACCTGTAGATGTTAAAGAAGTTCCGGATTATTTAGATTATATTCCGGAACCGATGGATTTTTCAACAATGAGAACGAAACTTGAAAGCAAACGATACCAGTCAGTTGAGGAATTTGAAAGAGATTTTAATCTAATTGTCAATAATTGTACTACCTACAACGCTACTGACACTACGTTCTATAGAGCAGCAGTGAGAATGAAAGAGCAAGGAAGCTCGATATTAAAACAACTTAAAAGACAAATCGAGTCGTTGGGTCGCGAATTTAATTCCAGTGCAAAGTCGAATGAAAAATGTCGCCCATCGGTAACATCACCTGTGCAGCAGTCGCCACAAATACTAAAGGATCAACCACCTGTTCAAACATTTGCAAGTAAAGCTAAAACAATCAATGACGATGAGATGATTTGCAGAGACGGTGAGTGTAGAAGTTTACGACTTTTTTGATTGGTGATCCACCTGGTGTAATTGCTTCTATATTCCTCTGAAGTTAAAATTTTCAAATGGAACATCTTTTATACGTTGATAATATACAGTATTATATTCTATTCTGAATATATTAAAAATATTTAATCAGATTATCTAAATTATATATGTATTTGTTATTGAGAAGTTAAAAATTCAATAAAAGTTAAAAGACGTTTCTAGTTGACTAGTCTTTTTTGTTAATAATTAAAATTGATTCGTTTAAAAACATGAAAACATGATTTTTTGAATGAGCACCAGATGGCATAATCATCAAAGTTTATTTTTATGGAATTTTACATTATAATGCTGCAGTATATTGAATTTGTTTGCATATTCAATGATTTTTATTATTAGTTGATAGTTATTTGATCAACCCAGAGAGGTTTAAAATGCCTTATGAAGTACAACTAAAAATTATCCAACAGAAAATGGGTAGAGCATCCCATGTTAAGATTATGGGTGAGAAACGTTATTAATGAACGGTTAATTTGAATTTGGAATTAATATGGATGGTAATTTAGATGTTCGGGCGGAAAAAATGAAGCTGCTGAAATGTGAATTGGCTCAGCTGAAAGAAAGGTTTGCCCCAGTTGCCGATGCCAACAAAACTTCAGCTTCGAAAAAGAAACCGCCACCAGCACCGCAACAGATTGTCAATGTTCAACCACCACCTATAACTCCGATAAAAAAATCGCCAGAAGTTGTGGATAAAACAAAGGACTTTACTAAAAAACACAAGAAGAAATCTCACAAAAAATTTAATAAAATAATACCGCCCCCGAGAGTAAAAGGTAGACCGCCTCGGAACCGAATTTCTCACCCTCCTTCTGATAGTGGTTAAGTTGATTATTGCTTATTAATTTGAAATATGTGATTTCATTTATTAATTATATTTAAATCTAGATTCGTCGAGTGACTCGGACGATTCTAGCAGTCAAGACTCGAGCTCTTCATCATCAAGTTCATCATCGAGCTCAAGTTCAACCGAATCTGAATCTCCTGACCATACTACACCTTTAACCACTCCAAAACGCACTCAAGCGCTTCAACAGCAAGTTGTTGAGCACTCATCTCAAAAGCCCCCTAATCAGCAGCAGCAGCAACAACAACAAAACCAACAACAGAAACATCAACAAAATCAACGTCAATTACAACAGCAACAACATTTGCAGTTTCAGCACGCGAATAAAGTCCCAAATTCTGCTCAAATGGTATCTACAAAGAGTATAAACACTCTTGGCAAACCACATATATCTAAGCACCCTAAAGTGAGTCCCACTTCTATTACTCCACCGAAACGAAAGTTGGGTCGTGTTCCTAAGTCAGTTGCAATGGCGCCAATGCTACACAGAAAAAACTCTTCAAGTGATTCATCATCATCTTCCGATTCTTCGGATTCTCCTGTTCCTCCGCCTCCACCAACAACTCAGCAGCGTAAACCATCTTCTCAGCAACAGCAACAATTAAATGTAAATCGGAATTTGTCCGTTCAAAAACCTAATACAGCAAAAGTTTCCGGACCTATATCACCCGTGAAAGTGCCCCAAAATTCTAATCAGCGACCATCCGCTATTCAGGGTCGAGTAATACAAGGAAGACCTGGACTGGTTCATGGGAATAATAGTCAAGTTGGCAAACCCGGTCAGGTGCAACAACAGCAGCCTCAACAACTATCTAGACCTATTCAGGTACAAAATACTCCAAATCGTGTAATTGGTAAACAAATGGCAGTTCCGACGCAGCAACAACAAAGCGTTCAAAGAATCATTAGCGTTTCTGCTAATAATTCAGTGGTCACACAACTTCCTTTGGCATTATCTGCAATTGCTTCTACAGGAACTTTGACAGTTATACCTACTACTGTTCCTTCTTGTACTTCAAATACACTTTCTCTTTCAACTGCTCCTCCAGCCATCGTGACGATCGCGCCCATTCCGGGAATACTTGGGAAAGCGGGTTGCGCTGATTTAAAAGCCATAGCATCATCCATCACTTCGTTGCCTCTTTCTGTTCAGTTAAAAGCTACTAAGGCTTTGACGCAGCAGCATTTACAACAATTAGAACATTCGATTCAACCTCAGATGCAAATACAGGTGAGAACGCAAGGCCCTAGTGGAACTATTACTACGGCTCCTCTTACTCCGGCACAATTACGAGAACATCAATTAGCTCAAGCCAGAGCTTCTCCTTCACCACCGGGATCCCCACTTCCTTTTCTCGCTACTCAACTTCCCCCAGGAGCCACCGCTGTATTGGTTAGTTCGGCGCCACCGGCAAATATTAAGCAGCTTGTGACATCAAATATACCTACTAAAACTCCTCTTCCTCCTGTTTCATCATTTCCCGCTGCTGCTGCGTCATCAGTCGCACCGTCCGCTAATACACTTTCTGATGTAAATACAACCGTCTCTGCGACAATGCCTCAACAATTAACACCGTCTCAACATTCGGGATTGCATAATCGCGCTTCTCAAAGTGCAAGTTCACCTTCAGTGACACCTAAAGCAGCTACTCAAAATACCAGTCAAAAGGCAAGGGCAGTTTCAAATACCAATGCTCCAGCTAAAGCCAATCCTGCTCCGCGTGGAAGACCGCCTGGCGCGGGACGGCAAAATATTCGTGCTCAAGGTGCAAAAGGAAGAAAAAAGAAATCGACATCAAGAACGCGAAAGCCACACCAATCGAATGTGGAGAAGAATAGCGGTAACGTTAACCAAAAAAATAGTGTTGCAGCGAATAGTGCTTCTCGAAGCTTTTCTCAAAAGCGATCCAAGTCCGAAGATGACACTTGGAAAAGTAAGTATTTGTTTTTTAATTCATTTTGTAGTTGTTGATGTTCTATTGTAAATTTTTTTTTTACTTCTAAAAAGAAACTGGAAATATTGCGAAGATTAACGATAAAGTACCTGATTCTCCTTCATCTGAATCTTCTTCATCGTCATCTACTTCTTATTCTTCTTCTTCATCCTCTTCTTCGTCGTCGTCATCTTCGACTCCTGTTTCTTCTCCAAAGCACGAATTAAACAAGTCCGCAGCGATAAGTAGCGAAACCATTAGAAGTGGTGTTAATCCAGAAAGTTTATTGGAAACTCCCAAAAAGGATAGTTCCATGTCAGCCAACGGAAACCACGCTTCCAATTCTCCTTCCGGGGTTAATCGAAGGACCGCAGTACTGTTTACTAAAAAGGCCGCAGCTGCGCTGAAAAAACCAAGTAGTAGTGGAGCGTCATCGTCTTCAGCTGCTTCCTCGTCATCGTCACAGAAGCGAAGTGTTGGGCGACCTAGAAAAGGAGCAGATGTTACTGCACCTCAAAATATGGTTCAAAGTTCAGCGTTATTTCCTCCTAACCATCCGCCATCTAATTTGTCGAATAACTCAACTGCTGCTTCTTCATCATCGGGCGGTACAGCAGCAGGTTCACACCAGAATGTAATCTCGAATAAGGCGATTCCATCAAACTCTCTTCTCGCGCGGCCTCTGCTCAACAATTTGGCTAACTCTCACAATGTGATGTTTGGATCTCAAGCATCTTTATCGAATATTCGTGAACAAACTAAAGACAAAAACATTAGTATTTTATAAAAATATTTAAAATATAATTTTGTATTGTTCTAAATTGATTATTTTTATCTTATTAGCTCAAAGAAAGCGCATAAGAACGTTAAGCATGAGTAGTGAACCTATGAGTCCACCAGCTAAACATCCGGCTGTTTCAAATGTTATGAGTTCTATAACGCCTGCAAACACTTTAAACCCAACTGGTGCGAGTGATGGATTTGCAGTGGCGGCAGCTTTTTCAACTGCACCTCCTCCAAATCGTGATAGTTTTAAAGTTTATAGGACAGGAAGAGGCAAGTTAATTTTTTTTATCCCATTTTTTTTATACTTTTAATTAGAAATTAACTATTTTCAATGATGTAGATACACATGGATCTGATTCTGATAATAACTCCGAAAGCAGTTCAAATGATAGTGCTGCGAGCAGTAGTGGTAGTTCTGAAGAGGAAGATGAGGAGGGGGAAGAGGGCGAGGAAGAAGAAGAAGATGATGATGAAGACGAAGATGAGGAAGGCGAGCAAGAAGAAACTAGTGAAGGAGGAAATCAAATTAGGCAAAGATTTGGAAGACCAAACAGTGATAATGAAGATACTGGTGGAAGATTTCAAATTGATGATCAAAGAAGAGTAATTAGCATGGCTCAAAGAGGTAATTAATTACTAGAAATTAAATTTATTTTAACTATTGTTACATGCAGATTTATTTTTTAAAGCTGGAAATAAGGGTCATGATGGATCCTTAGATAGCTCTTTGTTAAAATTAGAGCCTTTAGATTTGGTTTGGGCTAAATGCAGAGGATATCCGTGGTATCCTGCTTTGGTAAAATAATACTTTTGTTGCTGAAAAAATAAGAATAAGTAACATTTTCGAACTACATGACAGATAATTAATCCTAAGATGCCTAAATCCGGTTTTTCTCATAATGGAGTCCCGATACCCGTTCCACCGGATGACGTTCTAGCTCTTCAGAAAAACTACGAAGAGTTGGTTTTTTTAATTTTGTTTTTTGATCCAAAGCGAACGTGGTAAGTTTTATGATAATAAAATATCAGATATGTCATTTTATTAAGGTTTTTATTTTTCGATTTTGTTTTAGGCAATGGCTTCCTAGAAACAAACTAGAACCACTTGGAGTTAACACACATTTAGATAAAGCTAAGTTGGTGGAATCGAAAAAACCAACAGATAGAAAAGCCGTAAAGAAAGCTTATGAACTTGCGATGTTGCATCGATGTAGAGTCACCGGTGCGTCCACTGGACTGTCTGGCAGTTCTGATCCTGAAGATTAAACATTTTAATAAAAAAATTATTAAAGTTGAGCTCGGACTTTATGCAGCATAAATCAGAATCTCAAATGTTGATGAAAATTTATTTTATTGTAAATAACTTTTGATGTTTATGTATCAAATTTCAAAGAACAAATATGATCAATTTAAATAGAACATTATTAATTTTAAAATTTTCTTTTATAAATATCTTTTTTTTAAAAAATTTTATTTAATGCCAAAAACATTTAAAAGAGAAATCATCCATAATTCATTACGTGTTTCAAGTTTATTGAAATCAATATGTCTCAATTAAATCAATTATTTTTAATTAAAATTCTACAACGACTATTAATAATACCGGGTATTAGACAGTCATGTAGGCTAATGATTTACCTTGGGCTAATTGAATTATTTATTTATTTTTTTTTACAAATTTATCGATTAGGTGATAGTATTGTTAATTTGATTATATCGCGATATGTGGCTGTCTGATTTGTTTTTGTTTGACGCGCATGCGTATTTGATTTCTTTGGTGAATTTTGCAATTTTTGACCTGATGTCTACGAACTACATCAATGTAAGTAAATGCGATTGCTTTTTTTGATAAAAAAAAAATCAAGCAAGATGAACTAACATTTATCAAACTGCAGGAATAATTGTTAAAAATGAAGCGGAAGAGGTAAACGTTAAAATGTAAGCAAAGGAAGAAAGAAAAATGGAAGAATCAAAAAATGTAAACAGGACTTTGCTTACTTTCAATCACAGGAATACCTGGTTTGGAGTTGTTGCTTGCGTTAATAATGCAGATGAAGAGCAAGACAATGATCGAACAGTAAAATTGCATATTCAATCAGGTTATTTAAAAACTCGCAAAAGTTTTAGCCTTCCTCATCGTTGGAGACTGAATAACAATAACTGTTTACGCTCAGTGGAAACACAATCTCTTCAGCAATTGACCCTGGGTTCTCGTGGCGTGTTAGATTTAGAACTTCAAGTAGAAGAAAGAAATAAATTAGAACCCAAAAGATGGAGCTGCGTTAATCCGAACGAATTCTTAAAGCGACGGCAATTTATTATTACTTGGTTCAGCGAATTTGACGACGAACAAAAAAACCTAATTCTTAAAGAGTTACTGGTTTGTATGACTAAATTTATAAAATTTTAAAAATAGGATTTTAATGGAATTATTAAAAATTGTTTATTACTTTTCAGCAACACTGTGGAGCACCTCAAAATCACCAGCTGTCAGTCGCTCTTCAACCAATTATGCATCAGCACTGCCCTGATAACTGTTGCGACCTCTTATCATGGTTGCCAAAATCACTGGCATTGCATGTGCTTTCATTTTTAGATCCAGGTAAATATGGTGCATGCATTTGTAAAAAGCTATTAATTAAAACAAAAATATTTGCAACTAAAATTCATTTTAGTAAGTTTAAGTCAGTGTTCGATGGTGTGTCGTACTTGGCAAGATTTGGCAGAACAAGATTGGTTATGGCAAAATTTATGCCAGCGTTGTTCTCCCCAATGGCGTCTATCATCGTCTGCTGAACAGAGACAGTTACATCGGTTGAGACTTTCTAACGATAGCCGAGTGGTAGTGTCGTCTTTTATTATTTTAAATTCTTAAGTTACAATTTATAATGCTTTTTAGTGGAAGAAAGCTTTTAGTGAGCGATATCGTTTGGGAAGAAATTGGATGACTGGTCAGTGTCATGTTCGTACGTTCGAAGGTCATACTCAAGGAATTTCTTGCATTCAATTTGACAATACTAGAATTGTCAGCGGTTCTTCAGATAAAACTATAAAGGTGCTTATCAATTAGGGACCATCCCAAGTAATTTTATAACTTGTCAGTAAGAACGAGGATATAAAAAAATGTTTGGGAGTAATTGTCCAAAAAATATCATCGTTAACAGCGATCAGCCCATTACAAATATTGCTATATTTCTGTCATTTATTTTCGAAATATACTGTGAATGATGTAAATTTGATGTCCCTTATTTTAAATTAATTTTTGTGTGTATTAATACCTATATTAATTGCGACCAATTAATATAGGGCGGATAACTGGAAAGTTTCAAAATTATTGTACGTGTATTAGTAAAATTGCTTACTCAGTTTTTTGTTTTTGTGCAATAGAAGAAAAGCTATGTTATAACTGTTAAATGTTTGGGTTTTTTTAGGTATGGGATATACGTACGAATAGTCCTTGGTCTGTGATGACTCTTGTTGGCCATTCAGGCACTGTTCGTTGTCTTCATCTAGAAGGCAATCGATTAGTCAGTGGTTCAACAGATTGTTCTATAAAAGTAAATTTTGAGCAAAAAAATATTTAGATACGTTAAAAGTTAATATTTAGGGGTTTTCAGGTTTGGGATTTATCTTCAAATTCCAGTTGGTCAAGCATTGCGTGTAAAGTGACTATGATTGGACATTGGGATACAGTAAGGTGCCTTCAGGTATTTCAAGATAAAGTTGTTAGTGGTTCTTACGATCGAACACTTAAACTATGGGATCTATGCAATGGAAATTGCATTCTTACATTAAGGTGAGATAATTATTAATTTTATCTTAAAAAGTATTTTTCAAAAAAATATTGATTTTAGGGGTCACGAAGGAGGGGTACTGTGCGTGCAACAAGATGATACTAAAATTGTATCAGGATCTGCCGATAAAACTATTAAAGTAAACATTATTTTGTTACACTTAAAGGTTCGAAATTTTACTTTTATAAATTTCTTAATCTATTAGATTTGGCAGGTAAAAAGTGGATTATGTTTAAATACGTTATACGGTCACCAAGGAGCGGTGACTTGCCTTCAATTTGACGCTCACAGGGTGGTTAGTGGATCATTAGATTGTACAATTAAGTTTTGGAATTTATCGACTGGTCATTGTATGGGTACATTGGATTGGATGAAATCTGAAGGTCACACGGGAGTGATTCGGTAACTTATTTTAATTTAAGTAATAAAATACATGTATTAAAACTAAGATATCGTTAATATAATTATTATTATAATAATTATAGACATTAGACAGTATAAAAAAAATCCCTTAATTTATTGGAATTCAATTTACTATAATACTCCGTATTAATTTATTCATCAAACGATGTTTTTCATGATTTAAAGTATTTATAGCAAAAATTATTTGAGATATAGTTTGTTTATATCTTTTTTTTAAAAAAAATTAATTTTAGGTGTTTACGCGCAGACAGTTGGCGAATTGTTAGCGCCGGTGATGACAAGACTTTAAAGGTAAAATTGTTGCATAATTTTTAATAAAATTGTTAATTTTTTTTTTATATAATTAGGTGTGGAGTTTAGAGACTGGTAGACGATTAGTTACACTGCGCAATCATACAGATGGCGTCACCTGCTTACAGTTTAATGATCACGTAATTGTATCCGGTTCGTATGATAAAACGGTAAAACTATGGGATTTTGGCGTATGCTAATTATTATTATAGTCATTGAAAGTGACTTTAAAAACCTTCATCCTTTGATCATTCTATGCAGAGAGAGTTTTATTATGCAATTATTTATTATCCGATTTTTTATTTTACTTCTCAATCACGCGCACTCTGTAATTTATTATAAATATTTTGGGAAGATAATCCTGACGCGAATTTTAAATTTTATGACTTTATCACAAGAGTTTTGTACTCCAGGTTATTATTTTTTATCAATTTTTAAGGGAAACTATTTAATTGCATTTTTTTTCTTTGAACTAAGTGCCATGATGAAAATGTCATCGAATAAATTCAATTCCATAGCTCATTGATGCATATTTTGCGAAGATAATTATTTAAGCTAGCGAATCGACTTTTTAGGAAATAATTATTATATTGTTAGAATTTAACATGCATATCTAAACAAAACACTCAAATGGTTAGTTTTCATTTTTTCAACATTTGTACACAGTTAGATTTGCACAAATGTACTGCATTTCAACAAATTACGATGGAATATTAATACAGTATGTTACTATGTAGCTGTTATTATTTAATCAATACAAAAGTAATTTTAAATTTAGTATACAGTACTGTAATATATTTACTATTCGTATTAGCAAAAACAATTATCGATAAAAACGGATATTTACAAATAAATACGAGATGTAAAATTTAGTGAATTTGGTTTTGATTTTTGAATTTAATCAAATTAAAAAAGTTTTTATCAACAAGCCGATTATTTACATGTATGTTTTGATTAACAATATGCAAAACAACAACAAGAAATATTAAAAAAATAATGTATAAAGCAGTTGTACGACCTGCGTATTTAAACCAAGAACGATTTGTAGGTGATTAAATCGTGCAAGGGGGACGAAATTTTATGTTTTTCGATTTTTTGTTTTAAAAAATTATTTATAACTAGGCCTATTTTTTCTTGAGAAGCCTTGATTAAAAAAAAATTAAATAAATACGGTAGTAATAATTTTTTTAGCCGGTTATTAAAAAATAATATCGTTGTGATTTCTAAAGAGTAAAGAATGTTTGATATAATTTGACCTGAATGTACACTATATGGGAAAATTGATTGAACTAATTTCCCACAGCAACTTTTTTAAGTTTGCAGGTGAATCTTTTTTTTCTTCCCTTCTCTACATTTTTTATGTGTCTGCTATGTAGAATTTATTTATTCAGACTGAAAAAAAAAATGATTTGGGGAAAAAAATATTTGTTTAATTTTTTTGTTGCTTTAATTTAAAATGGTCTGGTAGATAAATGAGGGTGGTTGGGTGAAATACAGGTGCCCTTTTTGAAGAGAAAGCGGGTTTCTATACTATGCGTTCACTTTCTTTTAAAAAACTCACAAAAAAAGTTGTGTTTCCAGGTGAACAAAAAAATGCAGTCTCACTTTTTACAAGATAAAGAAACCTAGGGTCTTTCCCTTTGGCTGACCCAGCCCTGGAGTTTTTTAGGACCCTCTCCCTGTCTTGATACACCCTATGAGGGAGTTATGCATTTTTTTTTTTTTTTTGTAAAAAAAAAGATTTTCGATTCATTTCCGCATGTATTTGTTGAGGAAATTTTTTTTTTCAATATAAATGGATAACCATCGAAATTTCCTATCTTCCTCTTCCTACTCCTCCTCATGCCCCTCTTTTGCTCGGCAGAAGAAGGTGTCAAAGTAAGATCTAGGAGGTCCTTGTCTTAAAGCCTCCCCTTCGTCTATTATACTATGAGCAGCCCCAATTCATTGATCTAAGGTGACATTCCCTGGGGGCCGGTAAGCTCAAGGGGCTGCTTCATAGAGACACTTTGTAATGTATTTTTTTCCTACCTCAACCCAAATGAAAAAAAAAAAAGATTGATTATGATACTGGGGTGCTGATGTATAACACATCGGTGAATAGCCAAACAAGGTATATGACCTACATGTCTAAAGACTCACCTAATGCTTACGCAAGCTTTTTTTTTCCGTTTTTAAATCAAATTACGTAATATTGCAAATTTCAATTGATTAGTACCGGTAAATAATAAAAAAAAGTTTTATGAATTTTTTAAATTGCGAAGATATTAAGAAATATTATTTAAATATTTTTTATTCTTTTTAAGATAACGTTGTTTAAACAGAACATTACCATTTTTGAAGATGCATTTTTAAAGAAAGAAAAGCCTAAATAGGCTACATTAATTAATAAGTACCCGGTACTAATAATTATAGATCATAATACGTACATAATACGTACATAATTATTATTATCGACTTTACATTATTGTGCTTGAAAAATAGTTAGCCTACAGTTTTAAAAACACGTTTAGTTTTGGGCTTTGATTTCAGTTATAATGTTGTAAATTACGATAAAATTTTATTTTTTGGATTACTGTACATGTATTGTTGGCTATTACTGTAACTTATATTAAAATTATTTATTGCCCTTAAAAATAATTACAATAATTTAAGAAAGTTTTCATTCCTTTGATAGTCAAAGGTTATTTGGAATCATACCGTTCAGACAACAACAGTAGAAATAATAATTATAATATTTCTTAATTATCAAGTTTATTATTTTTTTCTAGTACTGTCTTAATTTTAGTGCGATTTGTGAACGGTTTTCTATTGTTCAAGGAATGTTTTTCACTTGCTGATGCAAGGATTTGGCAAAATAGTTAAATTTTAATCGACCCATTTTAAATTACTGCAGTATAATAAACCAAATAAAATAATAATTATGAGTACCCCTTACGGTAAATATTTTATAATAAACTAATGAATTCGAAATTTTTTTTAAAAAAAATGCGAATATGTTTTGCTATCAATAATGTTTTTTTTTTTAATAAAATCTGTATCAAGAAAGAAACCATGGACAAATCATGTTTTATATTAACAAAATGTAACGCATTTAATAATAATAAAATGAAATCTTTAATGTAAAATAAATACTGTAGGCTACCAATAATATTATTATTACCGGTATTATTATTATTATTTTAAATTACTGTAGTGATAAACAAACTTAATATAATTAATTTAAATTATTGCTGAAGAAAACCTTTTAAAAACAGAATAAAGAAAATTTAATTTAATTTTTTATTTTAGACAAAATGAAAAAAAATACAGTATGTGATAAGTTATTATGATTTTTTTTAATAGAAATTTGTGCGTTGAGAAGGTTACATGTACAGTACAGTATATCAATATTTTTTATTTGGTGAAATTTATAAGTCCCGCGGAACATACTTTGGGAATCCCGGACTTAACCCATGTTATTATTATAAATACAACATACTGTAATTATTATTGTAGTACCGCATTATAACAAATTTTATTAAATTTTTTAAATCTATAAGTTTATACGAGATATAAAATAATAATACTGTACTTTAAAGAAAATAATTATGCGAAGAATTCTAGAGGGGAAAAAATGGATTAAGAAAGAGATTTATTTCTTTCTTCTGGAAAGAATTCATCAATAGCCTATTATAATGAAATCTGTCTCGGCTATTATTTTTTTGTTCCGCCTTCTCACCAATCGTCAATTTCCTTCATTCATTGCTTACAATCTACGTCATCTGTCATTCAAGATTCCCTCGTTTTGATTGGCCGATGCTAGCCGCTCTTTCCTCCATTGAGGCTTGCACTTTACTCTCTTCAACTCTCCATCTATTCCCTCGCCCAGTACGACGCAAATAAGAAATGGACGTTTTAGTACTAAAATACTAAAATCAAAACTGTGGTTCAACGCTAGGAGCGCTAGCAGCGCATCTCATCATTTTAAAGCATTCAAATATTTTAAAATGACGTAAGAAAGTTGAACATTGTAAGGCAGTGACGAGTGCGTAGTAAGTTGTATGCGCGAGAGTAGGTCTCATCTCTCCTCCATCAAATATGGCGGTTTCAGGTTTATCTTTCACCTTTCGATGATGGCAAACGAATATTTTTCTCCAAATTTCATAATCGAACGTGCAATTGAAGTGAACATGTAGATGTGCGACTGTCCTCTCTACTTTTGATTGTTGCTCAGAAAGCCGTCTATTCGACATGGGGCTTTCGAGCAATAATCAAAAGTTGAGGGTCGACAAAATTGTCTCAGCATCTTATTCTCGACGATTTCGTGTCTCAACAACCACAAAAAACCCCCCGGTGAATGGATTATTAAATTAATGAATGCTTTATTAGCACCTTTTTTAGTTAATTTGAGACGGCTAGAGTGCACTATCAACGTCCGATGTGCGTGTCGAGCGGTAGTGAAATTTTGCAGGAAGAACAAGAAGATCAACAGACAATGGAGAAGAAAAATGATGCTGAAAATTGAATCTGGAGATGAAACCGGTAAAATAATCGATTATTTTAATCGCTCTTTTTCTTTAACCTTCTTAAACCTATGCTTGAAGGAGAAGTGATGGAAGATAAGTTTGTATGTTCCCCAATGGTAATTTGTACATTCTACCAAATTAATGAAAAAAATTTTTCATTTTCATTATTTTGACGGTTAAGCTAGAGTAGGTTTTATTGTGCGAAAGGAAAAAAGGCCTGAGTGTTAAGCCCAAATTAAACATTCTTATTATCAAAATACAAAAGTAAAAAAATAAATAAGTGAGCTTAGTTAAAATTGATTATTTTTTGGAGACTTGTCACTTGCGCGAATTATTTTCTTTGAAAAGCGATGGTTAAATTATTCAACTTTAATACATTATGCTTGAAAGGAATTTGGATTTGCGAAAAACAAGGAAGAGAAATTTACTAGGAAAAAAACAAAACAACAAAAGCTACTGTACTTTTGAGACAATGCCGAATAATAAGGTTTGAAATAACGTGTTCGGTTCATTAATATTCCTTTACTATTATTAAGTTTATGTTGAGTTAATCCTAAGTTAATTTAAAAAAAAAAATTTGAATGATGGATAAACAGTAGCCTACTACTGTATTTGCTTAACTTTCAAATTTTAATAGTAGGCTACTGTACATGTAACTGTACTGTATTATATAAATTTCGATAGTTTTCAACTAATTACGTTATTATTTAAGCAATTTCTTTGTAAAAGAAAATGCTCGTTATTTCGATAGGGCACACTCATGAAAAGGAAAAAAAATGGTCAAAATGTTATCTCTGGAATATTATTATCTACGATTTATTTATTTACGTGCAAGGACGTATCAACACACGATATTCGGTATATCATTATACAGTATTACAATATTTTTAGTTTCGCAAATCTCATTTTTTTAAATATTAATTCCGTAATGAATACGCGTACAATAATCTATAATAACTTAGTTAATATTTTTTATATACTGCACACTATATTAATGAAAAGAATAAGCCTATTTTAGCTTTATTTTGTTAAGCTTTAAATATTTAAAATTTTAGCAATTATTTTTTTGGGTAAATTATTATTGTGTGCAATTTTTAAATTAAGAAGTAAGTTAATTACTTAGTACAACACATGGGCTATACAGTAGTAATTTATTACACATTAATTTCACGCATGTACACTATAATTACTAATACTGTACAGTATTATTATACACATGCGATAAATATATTTCATTTGTTAAGCAACGTCGTCATCTGCATCTATATTGATGTAAATTTATTTTTGTTAAAAATTTGATAATCATTGGGAAGAAGCTTTGAAAGTATTTTTAAACTTTGCAATAGATTATTACTACAATAGGCCTACTGTATGTAAAATTAACCACTCAAAATAATATATGCAGTACTTTTAAGTGGTTTATTTTTTATTAAGCAATTTGCGAAGTTAAAAATGATAATTTTAATGATTGTTAATAAATGCAGCATCACTTTTTTCCATAAATTTGTTATTAACTTATTTTTATTTGACCAGTTCATACCTTTAAGGAGAGTGAAATTGTTTTTTTTTTATGTTTTTGGAAGTAAATCTTAAAAAAATACTGTAAGTCTTATATTTTATCTAGGAAATTGTCAAGAATATTTTTCTTGTTAAAGGCTAGCAGTTACTGTATATTGTTTCTAATATTAGCTGCTTGCGAAGGTTTAAGCAAAAAAATATTCCTTTTGTTATTTAGAATGCAAATTCACTGTACAAAGAAAATGATATTTGAATTACATTTTCTATTGTATTCCAAAAAAAGCATATCTAATTTAGCCAGCAAAAAAAAAAATAGTTTTTGTTAATATTTATTCAAATTTATCCTATTTGTTTTCTTCAAGGGTTTTTGTTGACATTTTAAATCATTACCGTATTTAAAACATACTTTGCTTTATTAAATTAAAAGGAAAAAAAAAACCGAACCTTTAGAATTATTACTGGGCTACAATAATTTGTGCATTTTAATCAAACATGAAAAATACTTCAGTTTAATAGAGAGTTTGCAGTTAGGCTTTTTTGCCTGGTGTTCTTTTGCTTATGACGTCATTAGAGTTATATTTTAAGTTAAGAAATTTATGAAAGAATTGTGTTCGCGGTGCTGTTTTTTTTAAATTAAAAATTCTTATTTATGACGTCAATACAGCTTTTTTGAGATAATTAATTTTGTTTAACTGTTTATAATAAACATAAAAGTTCACACTTTTCCGACCTTATAAAGCTTAAGAACGAGCAAACATTATAAACGAACTATAAAATTAACACTGTAGCAATTTCCATTTATGAGGTCGGCAGATTGAATTGTGATTATTGTTCATTTAAAATAATGAGTTATAATACCTAAAATTTTGAAATTGATTACACATTTTTGTTTAGTCTCAATTTCGGTAGTTTTGTTATCTTAATTAGGCCTCATTATCAGAGCAGAAATAAAATCTTTCCAAACAGCACGTTTATCATTTGGATGACTTGACATTATATTACGTTTAATTATCTCTTCTCCCCCCCCCCCCCTTATAAATGATTTATTTAAAAGCAAAATATTTATTAATTTATTTTGATTTCGAGATGAGTAAGTTTTTCTTAGAGATTAATGCCGTGTCTAGCCTTTTCAAATTTAAAATTCATAACAGCGTAAGTGTATTCAAATGTGTATACAGTAATATTAAGCGGCAAGCGAACGAGTGATCTAACCGATTCTCGTTTATACACTTTATTATCGTCGTTTATTTAAATGTGGTACTTTCGAGTTAGTTAATACATTTTTTTAAACAGTGTATAACCTACTATAAACACGTTACAGTATTATGCTTTTTAAGCTCCCGTCTTCTTCTATGATTTTACTACTCCGTATTTTATTCGCAAACTCCAGCAACAAAATATTTGAATTCGTCGTTCAAAATCATTGGATTTTTCGATATTAAATAAAGCAAAGCACTTAATTATTTTGGGGTTAATAACATAAATTGTATGCTTTATCTACATTATCAGGCGGCTTATTCATCCAAAAAAAAAAAAAAACAACTTAAAAAAAAAAATATCATAAAATACCAAATCATAAAAAACAGTTTCTGTAAGTTAATTGAAACTGCACAATTTTATACGTAAATTAATGAAGTGACTTCGGTTACGAATTTTGTTGTTAAAAATTACACCAAGGTTACTGAAAAATAAATAATAAAGCGTAGGCATGATAAAAGCTTAAAAAATTTATAATATTGTACAGTAATGATTATTGTTAAAGTGTCTTACAAGTTGTATCAGACACGAATAAATTGACGCTGGCGAGTTTATATTTTGGGGAACGCATTATTTTTTATAAAAATAACTAAGACCGTCAGTAGGCTAATTGAGAGTAAAAAAAAAAAAAAGTTAAAATAATTTAACGTAGGTACATAAAAAATAAAATAATAAAAAAAAAGAAACCGGTAGCAGCTTGAAAGTTTTACTCTAAAAAAAGATACCGGTGCCGTACTGAATCTTCTTGTGCGCATTGTAAACAAGCACTCTAAATCAACCTAAAAGTATATAGTCATGTACTAATTGCGCACCTGAAACTAAATACTGTACATCATACAGTGTACATGTCCATTGCTTCTTATACAAATTAATTAATCTCCGCCGTCTCTTGATTTTCCTTCAAAATTGAAGTTTTGCTCGTGTTTGTTTTGCTTTTTAAATTAATTTACGATAGAAACGAAAAGCTAACAATACTACTGTTACTCTAATATGCAAGCATAATAATTATTGTTTCTAACTTAAACTTGCAGTTATTGATTTTATTATCTTGCAAGTTCGATTATCAAAAAAAGTAGGACGTTATTGAGTAAAAGTAAAAGTGTCATCATTAAAGGAGAAAACGTTTGCGCAATTATTATTATTATTTTACGTTTATTTTTATAACGTTATACTGTAGTAAGATATTACACAGATTCATTAAAGTATATTTTTCAATAAGAACACTGAAAATAAAAGTACAGTATTTATTTTAGAATTACCGGTAAATGTAGGCTTTAGGGCTATAATAGCAGATGGATATAGCGAAAGTTTAAAGCCGTGTGAGAGCAAAAATTATTTACCTTCCACACACTTCCTCCGCCGTGCTAACTATGACACGTTACTTGTAGATAAGGTTTGGCGCGACCTTATCGAAAAAATTGTAAAGTAAAGAAGTGGATAAATTTCCTCCCATTTTGCTAGTTAAGCTTTCTAACATTAATAACATAAATTTTCTCGGCATTCTAGCAAATGCATCCAAGTTTTGAGTTTACATGTATTAATATTTTTGCTAAACTTAAACATTTTTTATTATTGTATTTAAAAACTGCTTCATAGATAAAAAAAAAAAAAAAATTATTAAAAACCCAAGTAACTAAATGCTTTGTAGAAGCTTAAGCAGACGTTTAAGTTATTAAATTTAAAGCTGCAGTGTTTATTTATCTCTTCTCTCTTAAATACCGTAGTTTGTTTGTTTTTATTTAAAAAAAAAACATTTCTTAATTATGCACTAAACGGCACAAAAATTACAGTAGCCTACTCAACTAATTTTGACGGAGCTTTTATTTAACTAAATAGCAATCTATCCTTATAGCAATTCAACCCACAGTAACGTTAAATAAAATTTACTGTGCCTGTTAGGCTCACCCGAGCTGGGGCAATAGGGAAAAGGGAGCGAACACGGGAAGATGTAGCCTGCCTAGTGACTATTCATCTTAAGAAACCTGTACCGGTATACAAATTTAAAAAAAAAAAAAAAAAAATTCAGCATTACAGCTCAAATTTTAATTTTAGATAATACTGTACATGTACTGTAAATTGACAATTTTTAACCACCACTTTCCTTCCAAGTTTCTCTCAACCCCATTCCTATAATAGTACATGTACATGTATAATGAATAGAATGGTTAGCATCTATTCTAACTTATCTTTGGTAGATTAATTTTTGATTTTACCTATTGGACTATAGGCTCACCTAAAAAAAATATGGTAAAACAACATTAGTCTTAAGCAGCTAGGCTTTATCTTTTATAATCTAGACTCGGAATGACCAACTTAATCCGAGACATGGTTGATTTTAAATAAACAATTTAACGAAATTGAAAAAAAAAGTTAGTTTTTAACAGGCTTAAAGTACTGAGGGATGAAATGAGGGAGAACACTAAGTACAGCACACGTAATGCAGGTTATGGCAAAGGATTAAAAATCATGCTGAAAATAACGTCAGAAAAGTTTTAAATATTTACAATTGCAAGCGATCGATCGAAAGAAAAGTGCGATCGACCTGTTGACCGCCCAAGTCTAGACTCAATTCCAGAGTTCATAGAAAATTCGCGCGGACTGATGTGCATGTTGAAGGCTAAAACAGTTAGAAAATAGAAAAGGAAGAACAATTTAGTAGGCTACTATAATACTGTACGAATTGCATAATTTTTAAAAATGTAAAGCTTCCTTTTCGCTAGGATTAAAAGTTTTGTCATGTACAAAATTTTCATTTTGTAATTTGAGAAATGAGTTTAAAATATTTATGTTGCGAGCTATGGTGCGGTCTAGCCTCATAGACAATTCTACAACATCGGCATTCGGTAGGCCTACTAAGGTTGAATAGTTGAGGAAAGTAAACGTGGCAGTTATTTTTAATAGTAGACATTTTGTAATTACCACAATGCTTACTCGTTTATATGCTTTAATTTCAGTCAAATTTAAAATTTTTTCTCCCTTGTGGTGCGGTACATCAATAGCAGAAATTGAATTGAGCTTTGTCATTGGAAATTATCACTACAGTAGTCAAATATTATGTTCTTTTAATTATTAATTTTGTCGTAATAAACGCCGTACTTCAATGAAGAAATGTTTTTAAAAGCGATTTCTTTTTTGTCTTTTACTAAAAGGTATATTGTAGGCTATACACTGTAATATTTAATGTAGGTAGAATAAAATAAATGTAAATATGGGAATATTAAACTTCTTCCTTCAGATTTTATATTTTTAAGGATTTAAATTTAAAGATTATTTAATAAAAAAATAAATCACATTAATATTACTTCTGAGTGTTCTACAATAGTAAAAACTGTTTTTCAAATTTTTTATAAATAACATTGTGTTCTTACTATGTACATGTAGCTTAATACATAATACAGTATAATAATAATAGTGTATAAGTTATTTATTTGCATATTATAAATTTATAATGGATAGCAATTGCAATCTGATTCTTTTCACTAAAACATTCTACAACGCAGTAGGCCTATCACATTTGTCATTTAAAAAGAAGGAAAGTTTTGGAAATTATTTTTTTTTTTAAAATACAGTAGTGCGTACATGAAGCCTACAGTATTACATTGAATAAAACTTTTGATTTCAAAATAATTTCTAAGATATCGCTTGCACTCGTCTAACAATGCCGTAGTTTATTTACAGTATTTCGGATTCTTTTCAGAATTTTATACTGTACTCCGTGTTTATTTTTGAAATTTCATGCTTCCTGTAACTGCAAAATACGTGGGGGAAAATCCGCCAATTATTATTTTTTTTTAATTTATTGACGCACAGCCCAAATATAAATAACAGTACAAAAAAAGGATTTAAGCCAAACTAGTAATTACGATAATCCTCCTCATTTAACTATAAGAAACATAATTGTTATAAAAATGCATTCCTAACACTTGTATAATATTATATTATAATTATACTCCTACCAATGTTTTTTAACAAAGGGTCAGAAGAACCGCTGGACAGTGGCAATCAAAACCGCCAAAGAAAGCATTTTTTTGCTTGCCTCGACAAATTTCTGTAGGACCGACATTGCTCTGAATTGTGAGAAAGCTTTAATAAACCCTAACTATTACAGTAACTAAAACTTACCTTTCTGATTTTCTTAGAATAGGTAGATGCGCGAAGTAACCTACCATTTTGCAAAAATTTTCGCAATCAAAATTCGCATTAAGAAAGCTAACAAATAAAATAATAAACTAAAAATACTGTATGTAAAAAACAAATAGCAATGATAACCACGCACCTCACTGCCTCTTTCGTATCAATTCTTAAACTTACAGTATACATTAGATCAAAAATTAATTTTTTTTAAAAAAAAAGTGGCTAAAAAAGTATTGATTTCTACACTTAGTAATTATAATGCATTTTTAATGTCGCGCAGATTTGTGTCATTCAAAATCTGAACACGTAATTACTCGTATCTTAGCTAATCTACGATTTTATTCACACAATACATAATTATTAAATAACATAAAGTTGAATAATTAAAGGCTTAAAAATAAATTACAAACACGATGCATATTTTGAATTAATTACTGTAAATATTTTTGGTGATTTAATTAATGAGTTTTTTTTTTCCCCGTTGGGATTAATTAAATATAATTTATTGTAGGCTACTTTGTCAATGCATCTTTGCAAAAACCCAATTATTTAGCTACAGTATGCCTATAACGAATTCTATAATTTTACTATACATTTGTGACATTTTAATTTAATAAAAACAAAGAATTCAAAATTAAGTACAGTACATATGTACTTTAGAAACAAAACTTTTAAGCTACATTTGCAATAAGTACGACATCAGATCCTTACGTAACGTTAGCGTATACTGTACAGTGTATTGAATTAAGTTATTAGAATAAAAGCATTTTGTGCATCAAAATTGTAAAATTTCAACAGTATTTATTTTGCTTTTATTTCAATAAACTTAATGCAAATTCAAAGAAAGGTTATATATTTTTTTTTTAAGAGGGAGAAAAAATGAAGAGCGTTTTTTCCCCCCGGATTTGAAAAAAACATTTTTTAATGTAAGGAGAAACGATGCTTTTACCTTCTTGTCCCCTTATCAAATCGCGGATTAAATTTATTCAAAAAAAACCATAAAAAAAGATTTTGTGAGGCTAGTCTTCTGTACTTTTATTCACAAACGCACCTTTTTTCTTCTTATGAAAATCCCGCCAGCTTTTAGTTGACAACTCAAAAAGCGTCGTCTTATTTTTTAGTGTGTCCGCTTCTAGAGGGTGTCTTTTTGAAGAAAAAAAAAAGGAGGTTCTTTCTCACGTTTGACAGGTGAAAACAGGTGAATTGTAAAAAAAAATTTTTTTTTGAATCGAGGTGGGGTTCTTATATAAGAATTACAAAAAACACACGGATATAAACGGGAGTTAAGGGAAACTTTGGGAAAAGGTCCGAAAAGAAGAGAAGGAAGAAAAAAAGAGGGGCAAAATCTTTTCATACGATTTTCTCTTTTTTAACAGAAAAAAAAAAAAGATAAGAAATAAAAAGTCTAGAAATTTTTTATTCCTCTAAAATCTCTATTTTGTTATTGAATAATCGCGGTGTCGCTTCGAAGAGTCAAAGGTCAACCTTATCCATTGGGTAGCTGCATGGGTGATCCATCATAACGATTTTCCTTCCTTCTTCCTAGTTTTTTACATTTTCCCTAATACCATTTTTACCGTGAATGACGTCATCATTAAACATTTTTTGCTCGCTTCAGGTGATGATGGATGGAGCTAAGGTCACTTCCACGGTTGTTTGCTAATTTCACTTCCGGTAAGAGTCGAAGAGGAGGCCGCTGAAGTCGCCCTACTACTTTCACAAATTTCAAGTTGTGAAAGCAGTTGTTGAACATCTGTTTAATTAAATTTGCGGTATTGCATTACAAATTTTGTACATATTTGCTTTTATGATTTGAGCTAATCTATCATTACAGTGCCCAGGTATTATGAAAACAGGACTAACTTTGCAAATTGATGCTGGGCCGTTGAGACGAACCGGTGTCGAGTAAATCGGGAGGAAAACGACGTCGGAATAGTTTGAAACCTCCAGTCAACAGGTAAACGTTATCGTATCCTCGTTGGGTCAACGTCGATGTAACTATTTTAGCTTCGATTTCATCTTCATCGTATACGATTATCAAGTGGCCATTTTGATTTTTCTAACTGTAGAGTCAAGGGCAAATTAGTTTCCAATTCAATGTGCTGGAAAACATTATTTTGTAGTTAATCACTATTTTTCATAGAAATATGAATAGGTATGTGTAACGTGAAAAGGTCCTATTTGTCAACTACATGTATTCCTTAGTGAAAAGTTTGAGATTAATCGTATTTTATTCCTCCTTAGATTTTTGAAATAGGTTATTCGTTTTGGAAATTTTAGGAGTAGCGTAACCGCAAAAATGTAAAAAAAAAAAAAATCCCTAAATTAATGTAGCCTATTTATCAGAGAACCCTGCTAATGCGTCAAGTTTGTATCGGTTACCCTTAAACATAACTAACATTAATCTTTTAAAAAAGTGACCTTTCAATTCTGAGCACAATGTACAAAAGACTAATCTGCATTATTTTGTTACGAGGTTAGCCGTATATTTAGACTTCGCTGTTGCGCCTGCACTCTGCAGCGTCCCTATTCAATTACCACTAGATTCCATTCTACATCCTTGTATTTTCAAAGCTGCGCATTCGTATACTGTACTTTGGAAAAAAAAATGTATTGTTTCTTTTTAGAACATACTCGTACTTTTATTAACTAAATAGTAAATTTTCTTTAAAATCTTTTATGTAACTCTTATTTTGAATCCATATTAATGAGTGTAAAAAGGAAATCTACTATATTAGCAGAAAATGGTAGTGCAAAAACAGCCCAGACAAAATAATCAGCAATGAGGCCCTGAGGGGTGCGTGAAAAAACTTTGAAAAAATGCATCTTACCATTTATATTTATAAAAGTCTTTTTAAAAACAATGATATTTTAACAAGGAAATTATTTATTGAAAGTAAACAGAATGGCAAACATGTAACTTTGAAATACCAGGATAAAATGTCGAAATTTGGTGGCAGAAGGGATGAAATATGAAATAGCAAAACTACAATGGTGCAAAGTGGAACTTGGTGGTAATTGAAGTTTGTGAGGGATATAATTTTAAAGGCTTCCCTATGGCAAATTGATAATAATAATTTAGAAACGTATCTAGAACCCAGAATGAAGGCTGGATTAATTCCCTAAAAATTTTGCAAGTTAAATAGAAATCACATTATCATACGGGAATAAAGTACAGTATATCATTAATTGTTTGTATTTCATAGAACTACATGATTACCGGTACCGGTATGTCATAAATGTTTACTAATTTTTAAAATTAAATTTGAAGTGATTTGGCGATAATTCAAGTTTTTGTGTATGCACAGAAAGTTGAAATAAACTGACATAAAAAAATACCGAAGGTGCAGAACTGAGTCTGTACATTTATTATGTTATAATGTTTAGTGGTTTTATACGAGTAGGCCTACATGGCGAGATTTGCAACCCATTTCATAAGGCAGTAAAAATTGATTTTTTTAAAAAAAAAAAAAGTGCAGTACATGTACAATGTTTGTATACTGTCTACCGTATTATTATTATGATTATTAAAAAGGATACATAGGTTAACATAGATGGAGATTCATAGTTCATCACCCTGGCCAACAACCGTTTAGGATAATTTTCAGCTAACAAAAATTGGCGATTTTAATATATATGTACCAGTATGCAAAATTCGTAAAAGTTCAACTTATTAACTTACCCGTAATTATATGTTGTTTAGAGAATTCCTCGTTAGGTCTAACGTCCAATAAAAGATAAGGCAATTTTACCTCGATCTCTGTGTTACCTTCTGCGTTCTCTTCCTCATTTTCAAGCCTATTTTCTATTGTCACTTGCAGCAGCTAAACATTTTACAGGATTTTTTACTTCCTTTGTTTGAAGGATGCAAAGACCAGAAATATTTTTTACTGGTGAATGCATTTCAAGCAATAATAATACTTCGATTAAATGGATTTTATTCAGTGATTCTCAAAAACATTGAAGCTAATTGATAGGCTACCTGGCTACGTAATTGACGTGGCCAGTAATAGGCTTAAAAAAAGAGCGATTGCGACTCAAATTGGCAAAAGTCAAATTTTATCGATTTTAAGATTCCACAGGTTCCATCATAATTATGCTCCAATCAAAATTTTTTGATTGAAAAAATTTTATAGAGATTGCTCGTAAGTGTAATGCATATTTTTATAATTTATTTTATGGGGTTTACTTTTTAAGTTAGAATAATAACAAATACACTGATAAATATAAGGTGGCTTTTGTTAACTTTATTTTAAAAGCAAAACCAGTATTTCATTTTACTTGCGAGTATAATTTAAACTTTGATATCGGTATTATAATATTTCGAGAACAGTATAATTTTAAATTTAATTTTTTTTTAAATTATAATTAAAGATACCGGTATTAATTTCTTTTTACATTATCGTACTATTTTTATTGGCGGACTAGAAGCGCAACAAATGTCAAAGATATTAACATAATAATTATTTATAGTGGAGTAATTTTAAAAAACGTATACATGTACAGTAATTAATTTTTTTAAAAGTATTTTTGTTTTATAAATGCTTAATACCGGTATATTTTTACAGTAGGCCCAGACCTGAGTATTTCTATATTTATTTGTTAGCTTTATACATAATAATATACACTGTAAATACTGTAAATTTGTAGCCTACTGTAAAATGCAGAAAATCTTTATTTTTTCTAATTTTTATGAGGGTGGCTTGGGCTTGGTTAACGGATTACTGTATAAAGTTTTTACTGTAGTTACAGTACAGTATTAATTTATTTTTTACAGTTGGCTTTAAACCAGTTTGAATCTCAATCGCTCAAAATAGAATTGTTATTAAATTACTGTACTAATTTAACGAAAGTGTCCACACGAATTCGGCGGATATCTTCATCATTGCTCCGTTTACAATCTAAATTATCAGTAACAGTTTCAATACAATATATTGTTTAAGTTTATACTTAGTGGCAAAAGTAGAAACTTTATTTCATAAAGGGGAAGAAAAAAAATAAATAACTTTTTTAGCCCGAATAAAAAGCAAAAATTAAAAAAAAAAAATTAATAAATCCTCAAATTGCTATTGTTTCCAAAAAAAAAATATTACTATAAAATATAGTCTACTTTTACCATAGTATTATTAGTTAGGGCAATCGGGCACAGAATGGGAAAGTAACAACAATCGAATCAAGCGACACACACAAAAAAAAAAACAATTAAAATTTACATAGTGATCTTTCTTCCAAGTTCTCTAAATGTCGCCTAATGTGATGCCCTATAATTTCAAAACTTATATCTTTTAATGCATGGGATTATATGAGATAAATATCATTCTACTTTTACCGGAATTCACCACTGCTTTCACATGCTGATATTTAGGGTTGGACGGTGGACGTTTTGTAATAGCCTACGTAAAAATTAATGTTCAACGTGATTTACGGTACTTTTATAATTTGCGGGTAATTTTTTTTAAATAATTGCTTTGCAATAATAAATTTTGGACATTTGAAAATGATAATTTTGAAATAAATACGCCAAATAGGTTTTTATTTCTCCATTACTTTGGACTTAATAATTAAAATTTAAGAATAAAATATTATAATACCGGTATAAGTACTTTTTAGAAAGGAAAAAAATCAGTTTTTAAAGTATTATTTTAAGTTTGTGAATTTATTATTTGCTTAAGCATAAATTAAAAATTTTTTTAAAAAAAAAAATGCTGTAGTTGGTAACAATTATTCGCGATCCAGTTCTAGCTTTCAATACATTTTTCTTTTTACCATCCAAATTTTCTGCTTATAGGCCACGATATTTTTACATAATATTATATTGCGCTGGGTTTATTTTTTTTTAAAGACATAATATAATTATAGGCATAGGCTACTTTGCAAAATTAATAAATGATTGATATGTATGAAATTAATTTTTGCAAATAACTGAGCAATATAAACGTAAACCTCAAAATGCCCTTTAAACTTAAATTTATTAATTTGTGTTAAATTGTTTATGTAAAAACTATTTTTTGCGCATTTCAAAATAAATAATTCGAGACTCTAATGTAGGCTACATGCAAAATAAACAAAAAAAAAAAAAAACATTTAAAGTTTCGCGCACTTCATTGTAGCGATCGTTGTTCTGCAGCAGAGGATATATAGCGCCATCTAACATATTTCTTATTAACTAACAAAGTATGCCTTTTAGAACATTTACAAATTTTTAAAAATCTTACCGAATTTGGTGGTTTTTTTCTGTTAAAACTCATTGCTTAACAGTTAATGAAGTAAATCATCTTTACTGATCATTAAAAATTATCAAGGTGTGGCTGGTATACAAGGTATGGCAATCAGTGAATGACAGCGGCGAACGCATCACCAGTAAACAATAGTTTTTTAATGTTTTTCTTTGTCATGACAACGGTTAGCCAGTAGAAAACGGTTATGAAGCGCGATAGGTATCGAAAAGCGTTTAACACGTAATTTGCTATTTTAATTAAAATAATTTATTATTGTTGTACTTTTTTTATCCATAAACTTATATATAGATTACATTTTGTTTAAAAAATTAAATATTTAAATTTAAAACTTTAATTACGCATATTAAATTATGAATCAGTTACAGTAATATTTAACGGTATTACTTCCCATACCGGAAGTGTTAGCAGACTGAATTTTATTTCTTCGATGATTGATCGGAAATCGTAATCAAAAGAACAGGTGATTAATAACAATTAATTCTCTATTTACGGAACTTTTAAATTGAGGTCGCGATGCCCGTTCGATTTTTTATACAAAATTATGTAAACTTCTTATCGATTATAAATAATTAATTTTATACGGTTATTAGTTGTCAATTCTGAAATAGTAAAACGTGAAGAGCGGGTAGAATGCCAGCTTGTGCGGTTGCCATTTGTCGAAATTACACGAAAACTACGAAAGGAACCGACGTGAAGTATTTCTCATTTCCTAGAGATGCTCATCAACAGGAGGAATGGGTTTGGAGATGCGGCAGAGAAACAAATTTCAACGTCACCAATTCCAGGATATGTTCCGAACACTTTACTAAAGATGATTTTGAACGAGATTTAAAAAATGAATTATTAGGTTTGCCGGTTAAACGAATTTTAAAGCCTTTGGCTTTACCCACGGTTAACATCTGTTACAACGTGCGGCATGGAACTGATGATTTCAAGTCTTTAGCGGTTCAAACTGACGCGAGCGACAACGAAGATATTTCGACTGCCAGTGAAGATTTAGAAAAACAACAATTATTAATATCAGAAAATGACGAGGAAGGCGATAAATCGCCGAATAGTGATTGTACTAATTTCGAAATTGTTGAAAATAGGCCAGCTATAAATAAATCAGGAAAGTTGAGGATATGTAGAAAACAGTACATTTGTTACGAGAATGGTAAACGACGTTTGACATGCGTGGGGACGTTAAAACGTGAGCAAACTGAAGGTGATGATGAAGAATCGGCTGTCGCTAATTCTTCTTCTAGGAGTTACGGACTTTATGTTCAATATAAAAAGCAGTGTGAAAAACTAAGGGCTGAAAATTACAAACTGAAAATGTATGTCAAATCTTTGCAGGTTAAAATTCAAAATATTGAAAACAGCGAAGCGAACTCTGCCGTCAATTGGGAAGAATCTTATAAAGCTCTGAAAATCAATTACGACGCTTTGCAAAGTAAGTTGGCAAATTGTAAAGAAGTCGAATCTCAATCTTTAAAGGAAGACGAATGTCCTAAAGATTTTGAAGTTAGTTTCGCTGCTCCTGATTTTCACCAATATGCCCTACGATATCGTAAGAGGGAAGTTTCGCATAAAACTTTAGCGGAAGAATCGCCCAAAATTGCTTTAAAAGAGGGAATCGATAAAAACGTAAAAAATGAAGACCAAAATTACGCGGAAGACTCGTCTTTGGAACAATCAATTATTGTAATAGAAATACCATCAGGGGTTATCGACACATCGAATGGAGTGCTACAAAATATTTCTTTTGTTAATTTATAGGATATTGAATAAATTAGTTATTGACAATATTTCCAAGAGTGTGTTAAATTTTTTATCGGTGAATTTTTACCATACATTTGAATGGGTCTGATACCTTAGGCCCTAGCTGTATAATTATTTAAATTTGTTGCAGAGGATTCTGTACATTGTTATCAAATTTAATCATTGTATTATCTACAGTATTTTTTCGCTTTAATATGTTAACTTCATAAAAATATTGCCTTACTTTCTACTAATTTTCTATTTCTATAATAATTATGATTGTGCATAATGCTTGTAGGCATTCGCCATATTGCCTGGTATAATAGAATTGCCTGTACTCGTGATTGCTACAGTCGGTTTGATTATACCAGGCGCTTTGATAAATCGTTTGCCAGTCATCGTTCGAAGCATTATCTACGGAGGAACTATATATTGTAGTCGAAAGTTGTGCTTCAGACTTCGTTGCTGACAATTTTACAATAATTTGAGCTAATACTGTATGATTTAGGTGTTCGGAATAATCAAACTGCCTGAAATTGGTTTCTGTACATTTGGGCTGAAATTGTTTAAGGTGGAGCGCCAAAACATTGGGTGCCTTTCAACTTTCTTTCATTTCGTCAACTACAAAGCAAAAATGTCATCGTGGTGGTGGAAATTTGTTTTTGGATTCGGCTTTTTATCATTAATTCATTCTGCTTATTCAGCAGCTCAACGTAAGTTGTGATGAATTACTTATTTATGAATTTATAATTAATATTTGAAGTAAACATTGTTAAATAAATATGTTGTTGATTGAACAGATAGGACATTTCTGCGTGTTACCGAGCAAGAGTTCACATTTCTACCCTTAGACGTAATATTTTTGATTTAGCGAACATAATTGCAATATTTAATAATTATTGTATGCTAATTATTATTAATCGTATGATTATAGATAATTCTTCAAAGTATATTAAGCCTTTTGACTACTATGTGGGGTATTCTTCATATAGCTGGAGATTTTAAAGAAATTCGAGCGTCGATGGAGTTGAAATCTAAGTATGAATTCGCTGTAGGGCTTATTACTAATTTAATCGAAAGATAATTAATAAGGTTTCCCTATTTATAAGGTCATGGGATTTATTGGGAAATCGTCCATCATTTTATACATTTTCGCATCGAGGAAGAATTTTTGATTCCAACTTGGATCCTGAAAGCTCTTGAGGTCAGCACTCCATTCATTAGATTTTTCTGTCTTAAAACTTTCTCACATAATTATTATTATTATGACATCGTGAATTTTGCAAAACTTGTACGTAATGTACAGTAAAAAGCCATTTGTTTGAAACTATAGCATTAATGAATTTATTAAACAAATGATCATTTTCAAAGAAAGCATAGAAAACTTTAAAAATGGTTTTCATGTACATGATAAATGCGCTGGTAAATTTAATATTGCCATAGAAAAAATTAATTAACGATTAAATAAAAACTTGCAACACACATTCAAATGAATACACGTACAATTCTTTTTCAACATACTTTGAAGTCAAGTCTTGATTGTTGAAAATACATGTATTTATAATAAGTTAATAAAAAAACTTTTAACACGTATACATTGATTGCATAACACTATTACGTGCTGAACTTTGAGCGATTTGTTTCAAATGTCCTTAAAAATTAACGTACACAATGCTTTGTTCACCCTAGTCAATAGAGAAATTACAAAAAGCACTGACAATTACATCCACACAGCTTTTTAAAATTAGAAAAACATTTCAAATTTCAATCCTTATAAATTTTATTATTCTGGCCAATTTTCCATAAATGTTTAATTGAAATGGAAGTTTAATAATTTTAAAACATACATTTAAAATAAAATAAGCCAGAATTAACGTTTTTTCTATTTTTGTATATTTGCCAGATCGTAAATTTTTTTCTATTCAAAATTTAAATAATTTCGTTAGTTCGTCTGAAACGTTTTCACTTTTGTCTTCTTTTCATAGTTAGTTTATTTTTTAATGAGTGCTTTCTATTTGCCTAGCTCGAGGCGTGATAAAATTGAAATTATTAAATGTCAAACTATTACAAATTTTTCTTTTCTCCTACCGGTAGCACCAAGAAAGGGAAAAGTGGGTTTATACACCCCTTTAATTACATGTATAATAATTTTAAAATAGTAAACCAGCTAGCAATATTTAAAATAACCTGTAGAAAAGAGAGAACAGATCTAGAATTCAGAACCTTTTGGTGATCGTCTGCGGAATTTTTTGTCAAAATTAATAACATTTTATAAAAAAATTGCACATTTTCCGGCTAAATCTGGACTAATGCAGTAACTCCATTATGAAAAAAAAAAAAATTATTCTGTAGTTACAGTAATAACAAGCCAGAAAATAGTTTCAGAATACATTTCTTGTTTTTGTTTTAAAAAAAAATTATATTACGAAAAATATATGTTTCATCAAATTAAATCACCATTTTAATGCCAAAAGTTTAAAAAATAGTTATTTTGAGTCTAAATAATTTCGAATAAAATTAAAAAAACAACTTGCCAAATTAGGTATCGGTACAACTATTTTATATACCGGTAGCCTACTTAATTATTTTTATTTTCTATATGTCCCTATAATTATTATGTTTCATAATGGAGTTGCAGCGTTAAAGATATTTATTAATAACATTCAAATTTAATAACATACACTAGAGGCATTCTGAACGAACATTAATTACACCTGTACTGTATTTGACTAGAATGATTTAATTGAAATAGCATCTGATTTATTAATACTATACTGTACTAAAATATCTTTTCAACTATTTAATAATGTAATATTTTTATTTACCGATTCTAATTAGTTTTGTTGTAGTAAAATTAAATTATCCAATGACTTTATTAATTAAAGATAAATTTTTTAAAATTTAACCCATGTTTTGTCAATAATAATAATTATTGATATGATTTTTACGTGTAGATGGCTTTCAAAATTAGTTTTATTGTAATTACTGTATTTATTATTAAATTTGAAATCGGATAATTTAACATTACGTGATTTGTTAACTTCTATTTTTTTTTCAACAATCTTACTAAAATTTAATACTTTTTCGACACTAAATTATATCTAAATTCTAAAGAGACAAAATTAATCCTAATTATATTCATGACAAAAATATACTGTATAATTTCCCCCCCCCCCCCCTACCCCATTAATCTTGGGTAAGAAACAAAAATAGATAATTTAAATTGAAGACCACATCTCCACTGAATTTCTGATAGTCTATCAGTACAAATAAGTACAGTATTGCCACCTCGAATTAGAGAACATTTTTTTAAAATTGCACATCATTATTTTCAATTAGTTGATAGATTGCAGCTTTAATAATAGTAGACCCCAAACGCAGTCGCCACACAGAAAAATGAATCCTGAAGAAGAAAATGTTTAAAATTTATTTTTTTAGCAGCACTCATAGTAACGCTTGTAAATAAACTAAATAATTACAGATAAATAAACATCGGATGCATAATTATCAGTAGTTGTATCCCATAGACATCGACTGCCTGCCCTTAAAACATTAATTAATAAAAATAAATTAAAAAAAAAAAATAAAAATCCAAATTTTTATCGAGTTTTGCGATTAAATATTATTTCCTTACATTACTCCTTCGCCCCTTTGTTCTCCAATTATAACTTGGACAACGAATTTATATCTGTCATATCCCAATCCTAAATGCAGTATTATCATTGTTATTATTATTACTGTAATAAGGTATCAATTTGCGCGATACCTTTAATTTTATCTTTAATTAACGCCGCGAGCTTTTTCGTCCATTGTCCAGCCTCATTAGAACTGTATGTTTTTCCTTTTAATTCTTCCGATAATATTTTCCGAATGCATTCTTTAACAGCTGTCTGGCGAAATCTAAGCAATAGCACAATAATTTTTCTTTTATTAAATAAAAAAAAAATTTTTTTTTGGGGCGACTTAATATCTAGCTAAAAATAATAATTATTATACTTGGTTAAATTATCATTTTGTAATTCGTTTTGATGTTAAACGTCTGCGACCTTCACCTATATTATATTTTTTTCATATAAGTTTTACCTGGATCGATTTTATTTCCGTGGCATCACCAATGACGTCACGTAGGAACTACTGCATTAAAATAATTATAGTATACACTGACTTAAGTAGTTTTCTCTCACAATTGACGATTTATCTATTGGTGTAATAAGACGTGACATTACTCTCTTACGACTTATAATTGACCCAATTAATATTATTTTAGGGCAAAAAAACAACATTTTTAGTGTTTAAACATTTGCAGCGTCTTTCGTTTCCATGGTAACCGATCGGGTTTTTGTAAAAATAATAAATACAAAATTATCGCGTACCTGTTTTCTATTTTTGGACGTATTTGATAGGTGTTGATGCTGTCTTCTGTTTCCATCATCGTTACGGTTATAAAATGTATTATTTCGAGTTTGAAACTACGTGCAACTTCTCGCTCAATTTCTCACTCCACTACAGTGATAAAAGCGCGGCGGATAATATTATGACAGATCCATTCACGACTCACCAAAACAAAAATATAATCGTTATTTGAAAACTAACTTTTTACATTTCCGGGAATTTATCTCTAAAGTTTAATATCATTTATTGAATATTATTGACTTTTTATATTATAATTATATATTTTTTTAAATTAAATTATTTTTGCAAATTTATTATATTTAGTTTCTAAAACGCGTACTAGATGGCGCTGACGTTTTAGAAAGTTTTTTTTATAGAAAAGCCTCCAACGCAGTGTCTCTTCCATTCCGAAATGTTTTCGGATTGGAAAGCGTTGAAAAGAGGGTCATAAAGCAATTAGAGCTCGGAGGTAGAAGTTTGAGGCTACAATTTTCTTCTTCGCGCGACTAGAATGTCCGGGTTGAAACGAAAAACGTAAATAAAAGGATTAGATTAAATAATTATACGGAGTTTATTTATTTATTTTTTGTCTGCTATACGCGGGATGACTTAATTTATTTTTAATCGAAAGATACGCGGCGCACTAGTTAAATATCGACGATGTACGAAGAAGCGGATTACGAAGAGAATGCGTAAAGAAAAAAATGATTTTCGCGAATGTGATCGTGGATGAAGAATCCCGCGCTGAAAAATCATGAGATAGCGGGAATCCGAAGGATTATGTCACGGACCAATATTCAGGAAAATTATCATCATCATCATGGATTGAAACGGGATAGCATGATTGCGGATGGATAATAAGGTATTAATAAAAATTATTTCAATGATAATTATTAAAATTATATCGAGGAAAATTAAATATTTTCCCTCCGTCGAGATCAAAAATACACGGTATATTGAGGTACCGTGCGCGCGCGCGCGCGTCATGTTTTGTACGTGCAATCGCGTCATTGCATCATTAAGGTTACCGAGATTTGAATTTCGTTAACTACACCGAGTTAATAAAAAATTATTATTAATGTAGGTTTAGGTCAAGAATAAAAGTTAAGGTCAGCCAAGTGAGTAATATGCAGTATCGAAAAGAACCATGAACTGTATCGTTGATCCGTGATCGGCGCTCATTTGATGGGATTGCGCAGCTTCCATTTCAAAATTTCTTCTTTCGCTTTCTCTCTCTCTTTCTCCAATCGCAGCGTCAGTTAATGATTTTTAATTTGGCACCTGTTGTCTCTATCTTTAACTCTATTCTAAGCATTTTATTATTTTGTACGTTTAAAGAAAAAAAAAGAAGGAAACGGGGTTACAAGGGTAGTTTTTTTTATTTTTTTTTGGAAACTTTCCATTTCAAAATAGAAGAATCACGTGAGGGTTGTCTCGCAACTCTTCATTGTTGCTCATCAATTTACATAATTAGAAATGTAAATAATTTTCTTATTTTTGCACAGAATTCTATTACGAAGCTAATAATGAATGAAGAAAATAATAATATAATTTTTTTTTTTTTTTGATACTTTGTCTTTATCTCGTAGGCTAACTATTATAAATTATTGAAACCTTGAGGGTTTTTTTTATTTATTTATTTAACGTTTGAAGCGATGACGAATATTATTAAGATGATTAGAAGATTTTTTTTAATAATAAAAAAACAAGGAATGACATATAAATGAATGCCGTAATTTATCTCTCGTGTAACACATAAACTGCGAACTATCAGTGGAAATGAGTTGAGTAAATAGCTGGTGCGCACGCTACATGCTAACTTAATTATGGTATTAGATGTAGGTTTACGAAGGGTTCGGAGCGAGCGAGAGACCGGCGTTGAGTGAATTTCATTAATTTTGCTGAGCAAGGGGAGAAAAAAAAAGGAAATTTAATCTGGGAAAGAAATTTTGTTCGTATTAAATCAATTTTTTCAAGAAATTTATTTTATTTATTTTAATTTTTTTTTAAATAAAGAAAAAAAAAGTAGTAATAATAATATTATATTGCTGAAGAGATTATTCTCTTAAAACAAATGAACAAAAACAAATAGAAGAATACATTTTTCTTTCTTTCTTTCTTTATTTTATTATTATTTATTATCTACATTTTTGAATATGCATTCAAATATTCTCCGTTATTATTATGCAGTACGTACGAGAAATTCATTCGATACAACGATCGTCAATAATACAAAATTCCAAATTGAGAATAAGCTTATTATAGATTTTTGTACACTTGAATACTATTAAAACGAAATTATTGATTGAAAAAAATTTTGCAATTTTTTTTATTTATTTTTTTTTTAAAGTAGCCGATTGTCAAACCAGGAAAATTTTTTAATAATCTGTTACCAGTAAAATTATGAAATAAATAGGTAGGCTACTAGCGGCAGATTTTAACTTTTGAACTCATTATTTTTCCCAGCGTCATTTTAGTGTGTCAATTTGATTTAAATTAATTAATGTACATTCGTGATTATTATAGTCAAAATTTCCAAAAGTAAAAGACTGTTTTTTTTAAATAAATTTACAATAAAATTTGGGTACATCGTGTACTGTATTTTACTTTTTCGAATAAGTAAGTTATATTATATTATTTTTTATATTTGAAATTTTTAAAAAGTCTAAATTATTGATTATAATAATTATTGACGGAGAAAATCATGTTCGAAATAAATGCAAGAGCATCTTCAAAAAAAAAAAAATTTTATTGACAAAAAGTTTATAGAGAAAAAATCGAATTTTGATAGAAAATATATACGGTATATATAGTGTCCGTAAAGATAAAGTATAGTTTTGAAAAATTAATAACTTTGTCAATTTTTAAGGAAAATCGATTTTTTTTAAATATTTATTTTCAGTAACATCTCCCCTTTAATTGTGAAAAATAA